>JASSUY010019658.1:0-27505 GCA_032466535.1 Forpus xanthops
TCCTGGGCTGCATCAAAAGGAGTGTGACCAGCAGAATGAGGGAGGTGATCCTGCCCCTCTACTCTGCTCTCGTGAGAGTACCTGGAGTATTGTGTGCAGTTCTGGAGTCCTCAACAGAAAAAGGACATGGAACTGTTGGAACAAGTGCAGAGGATGGCCATGAGGATGATCAGGGGACTGGAGCATCTCCTGTATGAAGATAGGTTGAGAAAGTTTGGGCTATTCAGTTTGGAGAAAAAAAGGCTGCATGGAGACCTCATAGCAGCCTTCCAGTATCTGACGGGGGCGATAGGGATCCTGGGGATGGATTCTTCATGAGGGACTGTACTGAGAGGACAAGGGGTAATGGGCTCAAACTTAAGCAGGGGAAGTTTAGATTGGATCTGAGGAAGAAATTCTTTACTGTAAGGGTGGTGAGTCACTGGAATGGGTTGCCCAGAGAAGTTGTGAATGCTTCATCACTGGCAGTGTTTAAGGCCAGATTGGACATAGCCTTGGATGGCATGGTTTAGTATGAGGTATCCCTGCCCCTGGCAGGGGGATTGGAACTGAATAATCTTAAGGTCCTTTCCAACCCTAACTATTCTGATTCTATGATTCTATGAACATCCCTTTGTTTGCTAGAAAAGCATACTTCTTGCAACTCTCCAGATTTAGGATTATATTGAACTGAAAGAAAGAGAAGTGCAATGCCTTCGGTGAGTGTCTGCATAATTTACACAAAGTCATATAGTTGCAGGGTTCAACTCCCTCTCTCCACCCCAGCTGCAGGAATAACGATAGATCTCAGTCCCTTGTTAATACTTAAAACGTTTCCGCCTGCTTCTCTGAGGCATCTAATATAGTTATTTTTGACCTATTGACATACCTTTTCCATACCAAGTATTGTTCATGCTGTCTGAGTATTCTTGTTCAAATCAATAAAGGTAAAGGTGGCATAATCTAACTATAAACGGAAGATGGGCTTACATATCAGATGTTCTGTCATGTACATAAACCTATTCTAATTCACAACAAAATTATGAATGCATTTCAGTGGATATCCTCTGCAAAAAACTAGTTTTGACTGTAAATTAAAGCATTATACATAAAAATAAGCCATTCTTTTGATATTATTTATCACCTGTAGAAATATATGATATAATCATGTGTATTCATTTTCAATTCCACTATCTGAAGGAGGGCTATAAGGATTCTGGGGATGGACTATTCATTAGGGACTGTAGTGATAGGGCAATGCATAACGGGCTCAAGCTTAAACAGGGGAAATTTAGATTGGATATAAGGAAGAAATTCTTTACTGTTAGCGTGGCGAGGCACTGGAATGGGTTGCTCAGGGGAGTTGTGAATGCTCCATTGCTGGGAGTGTTCAAGGCCAGGTTGGACAGAGCCTTGGGTGGCCTGCCCATGGTGGGGAATTGGAACTAGATGATCTTAAGGTCCTTTCCAACCCTAACTTTTCTATGATTCTAAGATTCTATGATACTTAAGCATCTCTGATTATTCTTTTAAAGACATATCAATGTATTTTTGAACTCAGTTCATTTTGTTACTCTTTAAAGTATACCCAACAGTAGTGAGAACTAGAATTGAAAAGTGGCTGCCTGGAATCTAAGCAGGATCAGATTTCCTTGCTAAGGATCAGTTTTTAAGCACATATAAAATATAAGAAAATGTGCTGCTGGCTAGGAGATTTTTATTTTTGCTTTAATACTAGCTGAAATTATTTTCATAATCTGCAATTTACAACCGTAACTGTTTTTCTTTTTTCTTGTTATTTCTTTTTTTTTTTTTTTTTTTTTTTTTTATGAGAAGCTGACTTCTCTCAGAAGTCAAGTAAACATCCAGCAAAATGTGATAAATTTCCAGCTGTGTTATCAAAAGGCATATGTTTGTTGAAGTCAGCTTGAGTAGGAAGAATTAGCTGTAGCAAAGGTGCCACGGCCTGGCAACAGATTGTGAAAGACCTGGAAAAATCTCACAGATAAGCTGAGTTCAACGGTGAGCTAAAGCCTTGAGGCTGAGGTTGTGTACCCTGCAATAAAATGGGTTGCCTTGTTCCTAAGAGCAACAGGAAACTGTTGTGTTTTTACTAAACCAAATCCACTGTCCTTGTGACAGAGTAAATGATTAGAAGAGAATTTTAAAGGCAAGAAATTATTTATTCAAAGGTCCTGGTATGTACTTCAATTGGTGTTATTCTTTGGTTTAGTTTCACTGATTCACAGGCACTCCACTAGAAGGTCAAGGTATTGTACAAGGGACTTGAGGGGAGCATGGCTCCTTGTTTCCTTCTCCAGGTCAGGATGAATGCCAACTTTGCTAAAATTTTGCTTCAACAAAAGCAGAGAAGTTTTAGGGTGGCTTTTTTTTTTTTTTTTTTTATCCTAAAGCAAGGAATAGGATTAAAGAGCAGTGACAGCACTGGTTGGCATAAACCTTAGAGCAAAAAAGCCTCAAGACAACTGTATGTTTATTTTCTGTCCTCTCTCTGTTTTATAACCTTTTCTTCAGCTCTTATGGGCCCCAGTGTTGTTTTTCTGCTTGCACGCTTGACAGAAATGTCCCTATTAAAGAGAGAAAAATTGTCAAACTTGTTGAAGAAAATTTACAATACCTTGGACTGAACCTGCTATTTACCTATTCCGGTTTTCTCTAAAAGAAATATAGGGATATGAATCAATCTGTTATTCCCAGGATACCCTCAACAAGAGGTGGATCAGCTTGTTGTAAAATCCTGCCCTAAGAATAGCAAAGTTAAATTATCAACCACATGCTTATCCTAGGCAGGGAAGAAAAACATCAGATATATGTCAAAGTACCTGGGTTACTAGCACAACATACGGATGGATAGATCACCATGATTGTAGTAATCTGCACTGCAAGACTGGGTGATGACCTTCAGGTGTTCGGAATGCTTTGGATGAATAAATGAAACTGTGGCTTGTTTTGTGTCTTGAAATTAAGAATATGCTCAGGTTTTGCTAGCTATGCTTGCTTTATGCACACAGTGCAATGTGCTGCATAAGAGAATAATACCCATACATTTAATGTATTTTACATTATAGATGTACATACATGTAAAGAGTGTTTTTTGAAAATAATGATTGCATCTTATGGAGAGAGCAGGTAAAAAAATTTGTTTCACATGTGTATCATATCAAGAACAGCAATCATTTCTCAGCTGGATCCTCTTAGAGCTACTGTCAAATAAATAATACCAGTAAGAGATGTTTTCTTTTTAATAAAGGAGGTTTCTGTGGGTTTTTCAGTCTCTAGATCTGTAACAATGGACAAATTCATCAATTGGATAAAGAGTACTCAGCTGTATTTTATACAAATGAGTTCATATCAAATTTTAGTGTAGCTGTTCAAAACTTAAGAAGATTGCATTATCTTTATAATTAATAACTGCTCCAGTGATTTCACTGTTTGGGAGACTAATCTTGGAGCTTTTTGCTTAAAACCCCAGATTCACCCTGGTCTCTTAACATCTGTTTTAAATAGCAACAGCATTATTTCAAACAAGTGGATAATATTAGAGGGCATTAAACAGATTAAAGTTTCCTTAAGTTATTGTCCCATGAGATTATCTGTGGTTGACTCTTCCCTGAAAAGTTTTTGGAGGAGAACAAAACTGTGGCAATCAAACTGTGTTTTCTCTACAAGGCTGTAAAATTAATAATTCCCTTCTGGGCCATAGTAATGTCTTTCTGGACCTTAGGTATCAGAACTTGCTTTCATTTTATTAGGATGAACCAGCTTTGAAGTCCTTCTGCTTCCTACAAAGGCACACTCTACCAGTAACATGCAGTTACTTATTTACTTTCTCCACCCAGTCTGTTTTTTTTCTGAAGATAATAGTAACATGCTTTCAATTCCAGTACCAACTTCTTGGTTTGCTTTACAAAAGAAGTAGGAGGGGCCTTTACAGGCACAGGCTAAAAAGTTCAAGGCTGCAGAGTATATGGCCTTAATAGAAAGTCAGCCCGGATTATCTCATTAATGAAATTGAATTAGAAACATCTTGTGTATTGTAAGTGCACCTGTCTGTAATCATAAGATCAGATACTGTAAACTTGTATAGTGGATTTGACAATAATTAGATATCTGCTCTTCAAGAACTGCTTTTATGAGGCAGACATGAGTAGTTCTGGCCTCTGCCAATCAAAGTTACACAGCTCCTTGAAGCTGGAAAGGTACATTTTAGTCACCAAGATATTGGTAGTCTCAGCATATGCAACAGTCTAAAGCTGCAGGATCTTTTCCTAACTCTTGGTATTAGGGAAATAAAACTGCTTGCATTATGATTAATATGTAAGCAGAAAGGACATTCAAGTTTTCCACCATCCACAACATCTTTAATACATTTCTTCCTTCCTGCTCCTTTTCATCATCATTCTGACTTTTAATATGTTTGAAACCTAACCCATGTCTAGGAAGTCTAGAAAACAGTCTTTCTAAGAAGACACTTTCATCTGAAGTCAGGCATATGAAATTAAGAATGCTTAAATTTACCAAATGAATACTCCATTTATCCAGTATCTTGCCTCCAGCCTTGGTCGGTAAAGATAATTCACAGGAAGGGAAAAACGTCTTGAGAACTAAATGAAACTTTCAGTTCTGCTCTGAATGAAAGACAGTACCTGTTCTTCATTCTGTATCTATTTCTTGTTGCACTTTGCTGGAGGCATGATTTAGCCTTGAAAAACAGCTTTTTTAATTCATTGTCTCAGTGTATTAATTCCACCTTGTTCAGAATAAGAGGATATAATGAGAAATTTCTGACTCTTTGAAGAAGATCAGGAGTTCATGTAAGCTCAGACTGAGCATTTTCAGGCTCATGGGGCCAGCAGCTTGCACATGAATTGTGCAGCTGATATTTGCTCTCACTGCCCCTGCTAAAATGGCTCACTGACAGTGGGGTAGGGCAGAAGACAGTGAGATAGAGAGAGAATCACCGGCAAAAGTCCATAAAGATTCTGGAAATCGTGTCTCTGTAATAAAAGACTGTAGCCATTCTGCTTCCACACTATATCTTTTCTATTATACTTCTTGTTATTTTAATATTACTAGTACTCATGTATATCTCCATTTTGTAAATGTTCTTCTCACCATGATGTCTAGGTGCTAAGCAGAGAGTTTTACTTAGCTGTATTCAGTTTATGGCTACACATATTTTAGAACTGTAAGTGTTCATAGCCTGCTGAACTCACTTGTTATTAAAAATCACTTTACCATTGGCTATAAAATAACTTCACCATAACGCTGTCCAGTTACTTATGTTAGCTGTGTCTTTCTTCAGCCTCTCTTAGATTAACATTTTTTCCACATATATAATTTAATTCAGAGCAAATTATACTCCACTGTCATGGTTTAAGCCCCTCACGCAGTCCGCTCACTCACTCCAGCTCCTGGGGGTATGGAGAGGAGACTCAAAAGAATGCAACTCCCACAGGTTGATATAAGAACAGTTCAGTAACTAAGGTATAACACAAATTACTACTGCTACCAACAATAACAATAATGACAAGAGAAATACAAAGAAAGATAATACAGCTGCTCACCACCCGATACCAAGGGTGACCCAGCAACGAACCCAGCCCTTCCTGGTCCCTGCCCCTTGTTTTTACATCCTGAGCATGACGTGCTGTGGTATGTAATACCTCTTTGGTCAGTTTGGGTCAGGTGCCCTGTTTCTGCTTCCTCCCAGCTTCCCCTTCTCCCTGGCAGAGCATGAGACTCAGAAAGTCTTTGGTCAGACCAAGTATTCTAAGCAATAACTGAAAACATTGGTGTTATCAGCACTATTCCCAGGCCGAAAATCAAAAACACAGCACTCCCACCAGCTACTAAGAAGGAGAAAAATGACTGCTACTGCTGAATCCAGGACATCTACAAACTACTGAAGAGTAATTTTAATAAATTTCAAAACCTTACATTAATGATTCTAATAACTGAAACCTGTTGGATTGTAAATTGTTATACTGGTGGAAAATCAGACTAAAGCAACTGAAGCTGTATGAAGTAGTCCTGGTGCAATTTATGCAGTGGAGCTCAGGTTCTTGACCAACATAATTAAAATACATAATGCTAACGGCTACCTGTTGTGTACATATGTCACCAAATGTTACAGACATATCTTTATCACATTTCTTGCACTGATTAAGGCAGAATATCCTCTCTGGTTGTGTAACTACCATTTACCTTCTTGCATACTGATATCTTATTTATGGTAACCTATAAGACGATACAAGGTAAATTTTTCTTGCGTTACCTAGTTTTCCATTACGAACTAAAGACAGTTGGTTAAAACACGTATGGGGAAATTGTTTAACTGGTCTTCATGTCTGTTACTATATGTGATGTAACATATACTGGCTGCAATTCTGTGTACACTTAACAAAGAAGTCTGCTTTGCCTGCAGGTCAGATCTAAATCCTTAATGGCATTAAAATTACCTGAATGTGCAAATTTGTGTCACGAATACTAGTCATTGTTGCTCTATATCTCTGATAAATATATAAGGAAGTCTTCATTGCATTTACGCCATTTCTGCTGAAGATATTTCAATATGCTTTGGTGTGAATCTACGGAAAATTAGGCACATGGTTATTTATTTATATGCTTTCATTGGGTGTAACATACCCCTTCACTGCCATTTTTCTAGCCTAGGGCACTATGTAGCTTTATGCATAAGTTTCATGGACATGTAAAACTCAAAAAAAAAAAAAAAAAAAGTACTTGATTTGAAAAAAAATAATGTAAAAGAAAGTCAGCTATGTTCATACTTTTAATTTAACACTGGTTGGGATATCTGCCAATGTAATACAGGCTCTTTTCTGTGCACTGGAAAACCCAATTAGGACTTGTTCTTAGTTTGATTATCAGTCAGAAACATGCATACAGAAATATTCATTAGAGACCTACTGAGAGCTGTGATAAAGCAGCAGACAGCTGAATTATAGTCTGTCAGTAACCCCACTACAATTTTACATTTACTTGATAAAGGACAAGTAAAAAAATATCTAAGATGTAATTTGATGCCCACTGGAACTGTACTTCATTTGGTAGATATTGTTCTGACTCTCTTCAAGAGGTTGGTGAGTGTTTCATGACACAATATTGTACACAAATGATAAATCAACAGGACAAATGTTGCGCCAGCCTTCTATGCACGTAGAAATAACGCATGCATCAGTTGACAATTGCCTCCCAGGCACAGTCTCTTTTGGGTTGAAAATATAGGTCAGATTCCAAAAGTTTAGACCCGAAAGGATGATACTTTTGAAATGGTGATGATTCCACTAACCCTACTCACCCAAACTAAATGGTAGGTCTATACAGAAGCTAGACAAAAAGGGAAGGAAAATCATTCCATTAGGGTTTATGAGTTATATTTGTGTAAAATATTTCAGTTAACGTTACATGGCTGTTATTTTGATTTTGTTGCTTTTTTTTTTTTTTTTTTGGGGGGGGGTGTGTTTTCTTCTTTTTAAGCCTACAAACCCATTAGTATTGGCCTTAACTTCCAGTAACCAAACCCATTGGCAGTAAAACACATGATCTGAAATTGTAATAGGCTCTCAATAGAATTGAGAAGGATATATGTACAGAACTGTGATACCAGTCAGCTAACTAGATCAAAGTCTCTCATACAGTTTATTTAAAAAGCACTTGGGAAATCTGGTTCCAATAATGACTTCAATGTGTTTTTCTTTCTAAACAGAAAAAATATCACATTTATAAATGAAAAAAATGATATTTGATCCTTTCATTGAATGTGGCATTTTAGTAACAAAGTTATTCAAGACATATAAACTCCCATCTAAAATGCAATTATTTAAATTAATAAAAAAAAAAAAGTAAGAATGGGGAATAAAGGTCTGTTCAATATTTCAATATGAATCAGAATTATTAGTTCTGTACTAACGTACAACTGTACAGGTTGTAGCAGTCCACAAATTAAACAAAAATAGCAGTAGCATGTATTATTTTTTTGTGATTAAGTTTTATTTAGACTAAGATTCCGTAACAGTCTCTATTATATACCATGCCTTGCATCAGCAAGCCTAAAATAAATACATGTTAAATCATGTTACTAAACAAAACTGTTGAAAGATCAATTTCCCTAAGGCATTCTGGCTATGTGTGTATTCAATAACTGTACAATATTCTCTGATGAAGGATTAAAACCAGTTCACAGTATGAAAATAAGACAGAGACCCATGCCTGAATGAACTTTAAAACATGAACAGCCTTTGAGCAGAGCAGGATACTAAAATATAAGCCTACCCTTTTCCGCATGTTAATAATTTTCTGATTTGGAACTATGTGAGTATTTTTAACATAGTTATTCAAGACGTTTGACTGGCACATCTTACTTCAGTGCTTGAAGGCCTTCCAAACTGTGAAAGCATATTCCCTCAGAATATTTCCCTGATATATAAGGTAATTTATTTTTCCCCAAATTACCAGACAAAGAGCAGATGCACAGAAGCTATGTGTAGGTGTACATTGACAGGTACAGGCAGAACTTGAGCTCAGTCTTTCTGTGCTAGTACTGGAATTGGAAATATGGGAAAAGACACCAACGTAAGTGTCTGCATCTAAATTTTTGGTCCAGACACAGTTCTAGCCACATGCTGCACCAGAGCTAACATACTGTGCTGAAAGTCTGGGGGCTGATTTTCACAACAGAGGATGTGGCTGAAAGGGTAATTCAGACTTCCCCCTTTTCTGCCTGTGTGATCTTAACAGCTACATTTTGCCTGGCCTGAAGTTAGCTCAGCTGTATGGAAAAACAACTCAGACATGTTACCAGCTAAGAAGTTTCCCAGCAAAGAGAAACAGTCTGTTTTCCATGAGGTTGAGACCCTTCTTTGACTCATTATTACAATGACATGTTTCCTAGCACTGGTGTAAGGTAAGTAATGGGAACTTGCAGCCATAGCAAGGTGGAGAGGGCTGGGCTACCTCTTTAGATAGCACTAATGGTTAAGGATGCATAAAAAAAAAACATTAACCCCACCTATAGTATATTAGCACGTATGTAGTATACTAGTACTGGAGGAACACCTGGTGACTTTCCCACAGATAGAGCAGATTCCTTTTAAAGCAAGACTTGGAGACTTGAGATGAAATCTTGCCTTCTTCGTTTTAGACCATCCTTCTGCTCTCAATGATCTCCAGTGCGTATTGTGCACACCTTCCTTGATGGGAGGTACAATGATGACATCTCCATACATAGTTGGAAGTAAATGAGGTTTCACTTAGGCAAAGCACTTTTGATATGTATTTAAAATTAAATGCTGTGCTGAAGAATGATATTAAGCTTGTGTTCATCAGCTCTCATTCAGTTATTATCTAAATCAAGACCTTCATTCTTGATGTAAACTTTTAAGAATTAATAAAGTCAGAAAGGCCTGTTGACTTCTGAGAGTCTTGGTTCAAAACAGCTCAGTTTTTCAGCACTTGGACCCATTCTTAAGTAGCATACATTTAGAGCTGAAGAAAACAACATATTGTCACAAATCTGTTTGTAAACTGTGAATCTACCCAAATTTTTGTAACTATATCTAGTTTTCCTGTACATTTGCAGGACACACATTTAAACACACATCTGATTATATGGGGCCTGAGTAGGACTGACATTATGTACTACATAGAATCAAATTTTTTTGCCTCAAATTAGGGGATGTGATCTGACTGCTGGAACAATATGAAGTCTGTAAGGATATTTGCAATCATAGTTGCTTACACACTCAGTTCAAGTTTCTAATATATTAATATTATTTAATTCAGACTTAATTTATTTTAATTTTAAAGAACCATATACTTTTACAGAATCATAAAGACGTATACAGGTATATTAATACCATATCATATAATTTTTTTCAGCTGAGTCTCATTCTGAAAAAAAACCGACAAAGTTACAGCTGAATCCCACACAAAAAAATATTTAGCCTTGAAAGTACTATTTATATATCTGAAATCTTTATTAAAAACATGGGAGCACACTGCTGAGTAAAAACATCTGTCATTTCCCCTCCATCTTCTTTTTTTCCCCTTAAACAGTAACACTCACATTTCAAATGGCTGAAGAGTTTAAGTTATTCTGAGCATATGGAAAGTCCTTCTATCATCCACAAACAAAGACAGATAGCAGTGAAACTCTGAGATTAAAAGTCTTAAAACACTGAATATGAAGGGAAAAGAGTGAAAGAAAACACAATCATTATATGCCAGTGGTATACTAGATATGGTAGGTTTAGTTATATGTCTTCAATACAGTTCTAGGAACCAACCTTTTCCCCTCTGTCATTACTAAGGATTGGGTGGGTAAGCCATTTTTTTCAAAAGATACATTTATGCTTTGCTGACAATGTTGTTTTTCATGTTTAAAAATAAAAATGTTCCTTATAATAGACATATAATTATTCATACTCTGAGGGCTCCAGTCTCAGTATGTGGAATACTGGAGAAGAAAAAGAATAGTCCCAGCCTTGAATAGTTTATAATCTACTCCATAAATCTGTCATTCAGTATAAATTCAAAAAGCTGGCCAGATTTTTTACTCATGTTTGAGCCTGTTTTTGCTTATGCTGCTTATATGTTGACACTAACCCTCCAACCTCCATCCTCCTGATTTATAGCAGTGCACCTGTAAAAGAACATGTCATGTCAAATGGCTGCTTGGATGAAAGTGGCTAATTGAATGAGTGCGAGCTGAACTGCAGCACAATGGCTGAAGGACTTATGAGATAGCATAGCAGCAGCAATAAGAACAGCAGACTGGGGGTTGTCTGCTTGCTGATGGACAGGCTAGGTCACCAAGCTGCCAGGACTCTGTAGTCATTCCTCATGAATTTTAAGGGGAAAATCATCTTATCTTCAGCAACTGCATACTTCTTGATCAGACATTACATGACACTTCTTTTTCCAGAATTCAGTTGATGACTCTGCCCTGGCCTCCTGCCAGGTATGCATTTATACGCTGCTTCAGCCTTTGCTTATCTGGAGAATGAGAGTGAGAGAAAAATACTGTGCATGTAACATACCGCAGAGCTCCCACAGAGCAGTGCACATACTATGTGTAATTGTGCTTCTGGGCCAGTTTTGCACTGGAAATACAGATTCTTCTCACCACCTTTTCCTCAACTCTGTAGTCAAATGAAAGGTTTTAGGTTTCTCTTTTTAAATTTTATTTTAAAAGCTTATTTTATAAACATATTTTATTCTTAAATGATAATTGCATAACTAACTCTGCATTTCCTGAAGCTGCAGAAGTCTCCGCAGGAGACACACAGAGGACTAGTTCATCTGCTGGAGTAATTTAGTCCATCCCTTTAAGGAAGCAGTCTAACTTTTATAGTTGCATATATTTAAATTTTAGGAATGTTGCTGTTTCTATTTGTGAATCCAGTCGTCAGGCTTAAGATCAATAAAAGTAAGAATAGTTTTAGAATCTGGGGACTTCTCTAGATCTCACAAGCAAGACATAAATGAAAATGAATTTAGACTGAATTAAGTTAGAGCAATAATTCAGCTACAGTGAATGGTTTCCAATATTTCTTAGCAGTCCAGAGACAGTGTAGGAAAGCTGTAGATTTTGAAAAATGTAGGCATTTCCTGTATAAGTCAGATACCAAGGTATTTCTGATTAAAGTCTGCTGTGAAATTTCTGTAAGCCTAGTTGATGAAGATTGTGGATTAAGTCCCTACAAGTCACCTTCTTTTCCTTTCACAGCTGTTATGCTATGACATACACTGTTTGGAAAAGAGGAGACACATCTGTCTGCTTCTTCAGTCCTATCATTGACCCTTACCCTGACCATTAGTTGTCTGTCACTGATGATATCTCCTCTTCCACCATCAAATCCTTCTATATCCAGATGTGCCTAATCAGTTCTGAGATGTGATTGATGGAAAGTCAGCCACAAGTGCAAGTCTAGGCCTTAACATGGCAAAGGAGCTGTACATAGTACAGACAACGTGTTGTCCACCCACTTAAACAAATTCTCCAGCTGCAGTAGTTGACATCCGTGATGTATTGAATCTGCAAAAGGACAGGATGAAAGGGGAGTGAGTAGTTATTATTCTTTGAGAGACGTTGACAGGGGATGTGTTTTCTGTCTCAGAGTGAAAACTGAAGTGCTAGTAGAGGAGGGCCATGGTGGAGAAGCAGATGCAGTGCTGTCTCATCACCAGAGAGGAAATAAATTAGTCTGAAACAAACACTTCTGAGATATCCAGATTTTGCTCCAAAAATTATATGATGAAAGGCTGCACCAAGTACAGTAAAATTGCCAAGGATCCTTCCAAGTCTACAGATCCATCATCTAAGCTTCTGGGTTTTAGAGAGCTCTGGCAAAAAACTTGGTTCTGGATAATGAACACTTTCAGAAACTGGGTACAGTTCAGGAGTTGGCTCTGGCTCGGAATCTTCTTAATAGGAGACATAACTACAACTGCCTTACTTTGAAGACTAAAAAAGCTTAGTAGTTTGAATAGACATACTAGAAACTCATCTTTAGTTGCAGAGTGAAAATTTAATTTATCAGTACAGATTTCCAGGCTTAAAAGTTGAATGCCCCTGTAGTTGCCAATGGTGCCCAAAAGTGTGGAAGAAAATTTCTTAAAACTGAAATGCGTCTTATTGTTTCCTGCAAGCAATAGAGCAACACACCTTCGGTATATCTTAACACAGATTGTCACTGGCAAGGCAGCATCAAATATCAGGGTGCAAACTTATTTGAATCCTTTTCCAGTGCCTCTGAAGAAGCTCAGTTGTTAAATCAGACAGACATAGGTAGCCAGTGCCACTTGCAATAAGCAGGAGCACACAAGGGATTAATAAATCTGTGTACATGATCGAATGGCAAACTACCATTCATAGCCTGGTCAGACTTTGACTTAATTTTATAATTTTAATATCGCAAAACTAATTTCAATATTTCAAAATGAATTTTAATATTATGAAACTATCACAAGCTGCATTCCACTACCATATCCTGTTTAAACACTGAAGCAGGCACATTCTTTTTCCTTGTATTAAATAAGAGGGGATTTAAGGAAATGTAGAACTGATTCCTAATCCAAAGTAAAAACTTCCAGGTCTATGTAGCTGCTGAGCCTTCAGCAGCCAGATTTTACCGTTTCCCATTTCCTGTGCAGTTGTCACTGTCAAATCTGCTCTCTGCAGGTGGCAGTGCCTTGCTGCTAAATGGTGAGAGATGAGGGCGAAATGAATCCAAGGCTGCTGCCAAGAGTGGGGATTTGCTTGCAGACACATGAAGGGGAGAGCAAGCAAGGTGGATGGCAGAGGATGCTGGCAGAGGTAGAGGACGCACAGGAGGCAGAGGTGAGGGAAGAGAGGAGATACCTTTAAAAGGCAAAGGGGGAAAATTCAGATAAAGCAGCAGAAAAAGTGGAAGCGTCTATCCTGATAGATGCAGAGGAAAGGAAAGAAATAGAGGGGATCAAAATGAAGACTTACATGAGGATGAGGAATATTTCAAAGTATTTCTTTGCCATGACCCTCTAAAGAAGCAAGAGGTGGCAGGAGGCTGATGGTTGTTTTTATGCTTACAGTAGTTATCTGTGTCTCCATGATTCATTAAGAATATACCTACTACATATTTTATGAGGATGTGAAATCCCACTCAGACATTCCCTCTTTAGAAAAGCTGAGATTGTTCCTCAGTCTTTTCCCAAAGCACTTCACAGCCCTTCACTTGCCTTTTATTTTCCAAAAACAATGAATCTGGATTCATGATCTGCAATCTTATCACCTTGTTACTGCTCTGAAAAAGTAAATGACAAAGGTCTTAGGCCAACAAATGAATGGATCTTGAAATGCAAAGGTGTGACATGGCCCTAGGTGGTAAAACAACCTAAGAGAAACTAAAAAAAAAAATAAAAAATCTGACTTGTCACAGCATAAGGAATATTTGGAATCTATATATTTTTTTATTTTCTATTTGAAAGTTTAACTCAACTTCAGTGTGATTCAACAGTTTCACAGTCATTCCTTCCTGCAGTCTCTTTTTTATTTTCCTTCAGGGAAAAGAGAAGGGACCAAGGAAGAGATGAGAAAGGAGGGTGGAGAATGGACGATGGAGTTGCTAAGCGTTTGCAAACTTGGAAGTTCAATTGGAGTATTTAGTTAATTAAATTTCTAAGTGTTTCTTATGAAAAAATGAACAGTCCAAATAAGTGGATAGTTTTATTTCATTGAATAGTAACTTTTCTTGTTCACAAATTATCCTTTAAATATCGTTTACTAAATATTAAATAATTATTTGGGGAGTGAGCTGTCCCACAAGCTGTATATTTATCTACTAGTTCATAACATTTTAATCATGAACTGTAAGTTAATCTCCTTTTATTTCTTTTTCCATTTTTGATTAATATTGAGTTATTATTGTTATAAGCAATTATTAAGCAAAATTCTTTTACTAAGAATTATGAAATAATTCTTTGCTTTCCAAACTAAATGGTGTAATTTCATAGCTTCTTGTAAGGGTGAAGTAATCTGTACTTTTCCCAGTGAAGACAGGGAATCATGGAACTCAGCAACAGACCTGCTGAAGCTGGACAAATTGGCAGTGTACAAAACGGTTGCACTGAAAACAATTGTGTCTCTAAACCATCAATTCCCATTCAAATGTAATGTCATGATCCTGCTTCTACTGAAATAATTGGTAAAGCCTTTCTTAACTCCACCGGGACTAAGATTGGTCTTTTGGGCTACCATTCTCCAAACACGCATGCACACACTGAACAGACCTATTCACATGATTAAGTTAATCATGCAAATAAGTCTTTTCACTTGCAGTTTGTACATAACTAATGCTTGGAAAATTGAAAAGTTACTTTTCTTCCTGAAACCTCTGGTGTAAAAAATCCACTGTTTCTATTGATTGTAAATGAAAGATATTGACCCAAGAGCAGAAAAGAGCCCATAGTTTTGGGTTTGTGTGTGTGTGTGTGTGTTTTTAAATCCTAAGTATGAGAACTGGTGGTTGTAAAGGGCCTTTGTCCCCACACAAGTGAGCTGCAGGCAGAATTTCATTAGGTTGTTTACTGGCCGTAGCCCTTTTCCTTCTAGATGAGTCTTGAAAATGCAGTCAACCCTCAAGGAAATATATAAATCAAGAAAAATATATTTGAAAATAATAACAGAAAATATGTTCTATTGAGATGACACTGTTCAAAATTACTTGGTCAAAATTAATATCCGTCCAGGAACAGGCTGTTTTTTTGAGGTATCATGTAATCTAAAGAGGAAAAAAAAAGGAAGTGATGAAAGGACTTCCTTGTTTTTATACCTCACGCTACATGCACTTATATCTCTGCTCATAAATACTCTAAAAATGACTCACATCCCACTTCCTCACTTTGAAACCCTGTGACTTGTGCATATTACATTTCTTGAATTACATGAGCATTCTGCCCACTAATCCTGCTAAAATAGGAAGACTTTAGCATACCAAACCTTGAATGAATTTCAATATCTGCATTTCACCTAAGTGAACAAGGATGTCAGGGAATTCCTTCGTTCCTGCTTCCCAGGAAACACAGAATTGCTTTCAGCTAGTAGACTAGCAGATATTGGAGTGGTGAGCTTTGGGAATTAGTATTGCTGAGGAAAAGGTGTGAGGCCAGGATAGATATAGTACTCTCAGCAATACCTGGTGATGTTCTGCCTGGTATGAGGGGGACTTAATTTGCCATCGCTGCCCTGGAGCCTGCCTGTAAATCTGTGTGAGGTGCAAGGGGGAGCAGGGTACTGCAGAACTAAACTCTTTCTACCCACCGTGAATGTCTGGGGAGAGACTGTGCACTTAAATATGGACCTGTGTTCACAAACTCAGATGTGGAGCATAAATCCTGGATTCTCCCTTCCCAGTAAATTTCTGTTGATATGTTGTCTATATATTTAATGCACATTGTATATGCAAGACTTGGAGCAGGGGATGAAGCCATCACTTTCCTTGGAGCATTTACATATGAGCCTATGATTATATTTCATGTTTTCTTTCTCACTTTTCCATTGAAATTAATCTTAGATTCTTTTCTGCAAGATGTCTCAGTTTCAGCTACTTTCTGCTGTTGCCAGAGTAACATACCTTATGCAAACAAATATTTTGGAAGACCATGAAGTTCAGCTTATTTAAAGATGGCTATTGGGTTACTGTTGCTCTGATATATATTTGGCCAGATTGGGCTAAGGATCACACAATTTCTATTTCCTTTTGGGCTTTAGTTCCACCTGAATAACCTGCTCCAGTTTCACAGTCTCCGATCTTCATAGTTATGTATGAAGAACAACTTTGATCTGAATTTCATATGAGAAGCCCTTGGACTTGAATGATAGGACAATAGGTACGATTTGGTTTTATAGGAAACAAGGAGTCTTCCTCGAAACATGTAAAAAATAGCTACACATAGTAACAGCATAGAAATAGCTCTGCCTTGCTGACATGCATTGAAGTAAACCACTTTCCAAAAGTAAGTCAGGTAGAGAATTTCCTGTAAGATCAGCAAACTTACCATGATTACTGTTTGTGTGGTTACCTCTGTAGCCCAGGGTATGGACTTTATACTGTGGAGAGCCTGAAGCATCTGGCTCAGTTTCCTAGGACATAAGCCTTTCCTGTTCTCTGCTGGTGGCACATAAAAGCTACTGCTTTATTTATTAAACATAGATTTTAAGAGACTTCTGGGAAAAGTTTTATTGCCTGCAGAGTGCATTGTGAATAGCTGTCCTTCCAGCATTTCTGAACAAACCAATCCGACACAATTTTCTAAGTTTTAACAGTGCTTCAGCTGATGACTTGAATAGCCTCATCTCGTACTGTGCTCCTCTAGTCACTTAAACTCATCTGCTGGCTGGGAACTAAAATAAGCCTTTAAGATACAATTGCGTCTCAGCTCACAAGAAATTACTAAATGATAGGAGTCAAGGTGGACTTATAAAAAGTGTTAACACAGAACTTTACTTCTGGGGACTTTTTCAATACTGCTCAGTACTCTTCAATAAATGTACAAAAAAAAAAAAATCCCAAAGAGAGTCAGAAGTAGCTGTTGTTTGGGAAAGAAAACTAATTAATTATAAGTAGAGAGAATTACCTTGGCTACCAAATGGATTATGTTTTTCCCAGTCCATTACATCCCAACAGGTGGATGTCTCCAAAAGGAGCCTGAGACACATGCATGGACTGATGAATTAATGGTCTCTGACTGCTAGGGAGCTGCAAACAAATGGTTTGCCAGGTGCACCTCAGGATAAATAAGCCTTCCAGAACTGACTTGTTTCTTTGGCTGCAAGTAAGCATAGATGATTAAAGGCAGCAGATCTCAAACGCTAATGTGCTATCCTCCAACTAAGAGGCTTAAGTTTCCATAAGTGTCAGAGGCCTCCTGGGTTAAGGAATTTTGTGCTGGATCTTTCCACTGTTATTAAAACTGTAGAATAAAGTCGGTCAAAACTGTGCAAACTCTAAGAGTTTACCAGTTTTCAAAGCAAAGTTTTACAGGCTCTTTGTATGCATTCCCTATGTGATTAACAGGATTGTGGATGCCTGATGAGTTCTCAGAGTAAAGGACATTTTTGTATGCCTGCTAGGTAAAAAAAAAAGTCCTATTCTTCATTTTTGAGTTGCTAAGAGAACAGGTGGCTTTGTTATTTTACTCTTTATGTGCCTTCATTGATGCGTTTGTTAAAATATGTGACAGTTATATTTGACCTTCTTAGCACAACTTTAGTGCCAAACTCAACCCTCTGAGAAAGTGACTGAGACTCCTATAAGTTGCTAGAGGCCTTGAATCTAACTAATGCGAATCAGTAAAAAACTACAACACAGAAAAACACTATGTTTCTACTGCATTATATTACACATTGTGATGTCATTATATTTTTTTAGAGACCTATTATAAATCAATATTTATTTATAGTTTTTAATCTTTAGATTTATTTGGTTGAAAATGCACACATTTGTATAAAGATATCTGAGTCACAGTAAAGGTTGTTACATTCATATATTTATACACTTATATGTGTAAAGGCATCTGGGCATGCACACAAACATTTTCACTCTAGGAGTTTTAGAAAATGGAATTTCTTTTTAATATAATAACCTAATAACTGGTAGCAACCAAGTAAGTACTTTTGTGAGAATTTCCATCATTAGTGTAGTTTTGTCATAAAAGACAACAAAACATTTATTTATAGCATATCAACCTCGTTGCCTTACGAACTTATCAGATGATATATTTCATTATTCAGTGTAAGATTATACCAAGTTTTTGAGCTGAAGCCTGATAAGCTAGATTTTTAAGTGGTAATCAGCAATAATGTATTGCTTGTACCTTAATGTCACTATTGGTGATTTAGTGATTAATTATCTGACTGCCATGTAGAGCTTAAAATAATCTAAATGCATAGGATAAATTAGTTGATCAGGAGAAAAGTCTGTCATGCAAATTCAGTTCTTACAGAACCTTCCTGTCACACTCATCAATGACAGCCTAAGTGGGTCACCAGAGTGGATGGCCCCTGTTAATTTATTTTCTCAGACATGCAATTCATATTCATGATATCCTGCTGTTTGTCTGTCACCTCAAAGAAACTCTCCATTGCCTCCAAATTATAATTAATGAAAATATGCACAGATAGGCTTAGGGGCTCGGAAGAAGAGATACTGGTATTATATTGCAGAGGGTTGAAAGGTATTGGCATCAGTAGTTTGCTAATGTGGTAGAGGAAAAATGTTTCTTTGCCTCGTGCCTTCTCTTTCCCTTCTTCTAAATGGCAGATGTAAAAGATCATGCAATAAGTATAAAAAGAATAAAAAAATATATATGCATATAAAAATATACAGAAGTGTTATTTACAACATAGATTTTAGTATCATATTATTTTAATTTCTTTTTCAGACCATGACAATTAAAAAATCTATATGGAAGCTGTACACACATACTCATATTTTTCAAAATTTTACTTGTGTGTTTGCCTGCTTTGAGCACATTCTGATGTGTACTTTGTTTAGTCTGGAATTATTTACATTAATACCAGTCATTTCCTGTCATTACCATGGCATCCTATGATTTAGGAAAAGATACATTTTGTGTTTTTTTTATCGTATCTTACAGACTTGAACAAATACACCTTGTACCCAAACTACAGAAAATAGACGTAGGTAAAAGCATGCAAAGAAACACACATTACTACACAAGTAATGGCAATAGCAATGAGATAAATTGAATAGTCATATGATAGATTACTAAACCATGCTATAAATAAAATTCATCTCACGCTTCTTCAATTTATCTGTTACCTTTGACTGTCTCAATTTTTTGCTGCCACTAATCCATCTCCTCTAAGGCTGGCTTGAGTATTCCATACCGCTTCAGACAACTGTCTGTTAAGAAAGAAAAAAAGAAAATCGTACTACCAAATAAGAGATAGTTCCATGTGGAGCTTCTCTAGTGTTTACACCTGACAACAACAAAAAAGGTGCAACAGTCGTGGAAAAGTTGTTGTCATTGTGTTATGGGTTGTTCTGCATTAGGCCATGTTCTTTCTTCTGTTCTTATCAAAATCACAGTTCTACTTTAAAAATGTTGCAGATAATTAGAGGTGTAATAATGTCTTTTTTTCAATGCTGCCTTTACTCCCTGTTAGTGAATGATGACTGAGTTTAATTTTAACAAAATACCAATATTTTAAAATATTAAATTTAAGTATGTGTTTGCAGTCATTTTTAATTCTTTCTGGTCAGAAAGAGGGGCATTAATACAGGAAAATAGCCAGAATAATTATTTTTTAACAGTTCTACACATTTGAAAAATAGTTCTGTTGATAATATGTGAGAAATTCTTGAGAGTGAAGTGGAAGGATTTTACAGCTGACTTGCATGACTTACTTGTGGCTTTGTCACTCATAAATTATGCATTCAGCCCCAACTCATGCCGCTGAAACATTTATACCACAACACATCATTGTGTATGTTATATAAATATTTATTATGATGAATTATTAAAATGAGCAATGAATATTTATTATTCTTGCAGCATAAGTGTATGCATGCATGTATATTCTGTGTTTATATACATATGCACATACAGAAATATTTAGGTAGCTCTATACACTTGGATATAAGTGTATATAGTTTCTCCCATAGCTGTGTAATCCTTTCTATACATCTACCCATACGCATTCTCATTTGGACCTACACACACGATTGTAATTCCGGAATGCTGTAAACATGCTCTTTATGGATGTGCATTATTTATAAATAGAGGCATCCAGATGAAAGGTGGAATCATGTACATTTAATATTTTTTCATTTTCTATGATTAATTCTGACAGGATCATGGTTTAGCTGCAACTATTATAACAAAGGCAGGGCAAGGGCCTCAGTCGAACAGTATCCAAGTCTCTGAGAACATGACATCTTTCATTAGCTAGGATTTACAACATAAGGGAATTCTTTCAGCTGCTCAGTCCCTGTTTTCACACATTTGTCTGTTAAGAGAAAAAAAAATAAATAAAAAAAAATTGCTATATAGCTTTTGTGACACCCAAAATGCATTTAAGGGAACAACGTTAGATTATGATTCAGATGGCTCCCTACAACAGATGCCTGTTGAACACTCGAGCCTGTCTGGGTGCATCCATCTAATCATATCTGATTCATAGACTGTTGCCACATTATTTAAAAATTTGCCAGGAAATTGTATGACAGCACAGAGAGAATGAATAGAGAGAAAGCTGTGCCCAGTGCTGGGGGAGCACAGATGAGGGAAAGAGCTTGGGAACCAGACATAAGAAGCATTTTCCAGTCTCTGAGAAACTTTTCATTGCACACCATGACATAAAACATTCCAAAACGGGTTGCACATTTGAAATATTAATAGGAATGCACTGAGCTCCATAGACAGATGCTTATTTCCCCGTTTGCTATGTACAAAGCAAAGGATTAACACCACTGGCAATATTTGTGTCAGGCCATACTGATTAATTTAATATTCTGATTGGATGAGCAGCAGAGCTTTAACGGCTGTTAACTTTCTGGCAAGCAGTGCTGAGAAGGTGATAATGAGATTAACATTTGGAGGACCTGATTTGCTTTTGCGCTGTATTTAATTACTACTTTGACACCAACTGGTATGCTCTATGGATTGTGCAGATATGCTGATAGATATCCGTATTTGCTAAACTATAACATTAGCTTTAAATAAATGTGTTAAATTCTGATTTCAAAAATACTTTGCACAAGACATAAAAAATATGTGATCTTATTCTCAAAAAATAGTACCTTAAAGAAGATATTTGGAGTAAGCAGAGTACCTACAGGGAATGAAGAAAGGGACTGATCAGCAAAGTTGTACTTTAAAGGCTAGGAAATCTAGCAATAAAGTAAGGGTTGCCAAAAGTTGACTGAGCTGATCAAGCTGACTTAGATTTTGGAAAGGAAATTAAAACAAATCTTAAGAAGATCCTGAACTTTATTAATAAAAGCAGAACAGAGAGGAAAAGGAGATGGTACTTCAATCAGGTCTGGATAAAGGACTTGTTTTCTTTAAAAAAAAAAAAAAGCATGATTTGGCTTACTCTTCAGGAGGATTCTATAGGAGCTGAATAATGTAATGTAAAGCCTAAGCTGAATTTCAAAGTAAAATGGGGCAAACAACCCAGAAGAAAAAAAAAAAGGCAGCATCTTAACCTAGGTTTTTTTTCTTGAACAAGTGGAATTGACCAGCCATGGACAAAAGGAGAAAAGACAACAGGTAAGGCTATCAGGTTGGAAGGAGTTTCTTTGCAGAGGTGGTCAACAATTGCTCTTGGGACTAGTTTTAATGACTCTTAAAGTCAGATGTTGCTAAAAGCTGGAAGACGACATTTTCTAAATGCAAATTCTAATTATACATAAAACCACACATCTTTGTTACTTGATTTACCAGAAAAATTTACTAGGACTATAGCCTCATTTATAAACAATTTGGAATTTGAGGAAGCATAGTGTTTTAAATATATATCTCCTAAAAACACAATTTGTACTTGCTTGCACAAAATCATATGCATTGTTCTCATTTTTCAGTGGCTAAGTAAACTGAACTCCATGATGAAACTCAAGAGAAGCCTCCTTTCAGACAGCTGTTTTAGACTCAACTTCAAACTGAAACAATCATTGTGGAAAAAACCAAGCAACTGGTACTGTTAATACAGACTATGTTCTTCAGGACCATTCTCATCTCAAAAGCAGATGTGTTAGAAAGCAAGAAATAGAGACAATCAAATTGACAAATATTCAGAAGTCTGCTCTAAAACTGTGAATGTAAGTTTCACATACTATGTATGTTCATTTACACTGTTAGTGTAGTGGAAAAGGTTTTAGGCTAAACGACAACCAGGTCTTTTGCTTCAGGTACTGCTACCTCTTTGAAATAACTGATTAATATCCCTTGCAGCTCTCTTTTGCTTATGAAGTAAGTGTGATTTAGTGGTTTAGCTACCAAAAATCACCAAAAGAAACCCTGGGATGATTTTCTATCTATTTCTTGTGTTATATTACACATTTATTTCCATCCCATATTTATAATATTTTTCTCCCTCACAAAACTGAAAAATATTCAATGATTTGGGATGAATTAAATGACAGCACTCATAGTTGGAGTACTGATTAATAGCTAGCAGTACTGCTGTGAATTGGTGATTTGTAGATCCCTGTTAACTTCCCATCAGTTTTGTGGAAACCAGCACTTTCCAAAGAGGTCATCCAATTTCAGCCTTTGCCACTGTTTCAGCTTTGATGTCAACTTCACAGATGCCATTTGTTATAATTTCAAAGCTAAAATGGTCAAATGGGACAGATAGCCCTGAGCCAACTAAATGTGGACCTATTGAGCTTCTGTGACTATATATTTAAACACAGGAGGTTGTGCTTAAGGCTTCTACGACATTGCTCAGGAATCCTGGCATCATCCTGGCATGATCCTGGCATGCTGAGAACACGATATACCTGACAAGTCCAGAAAAAGTGTGATAAAATCTGATGCTCGAGGGTTAGACTTGCTGTGCATGTCATATTTTTCGTTTATGCAAATACAGCCATGATTTTTTTAATGCCCATAGGGGTAAAGGATATCTTAAATCCAAAACTGATTGAGCTATCACTTCCTACATTTCCTTCAAATTCCTTTGCAAATGACCAGGGCTCAATCCTCCTCCAACTGCAAACCTCTCAGGACCAACAAGAGAAATAAATTTCAGCAGGGCAAGAATAAAATTAATAATCAATGGTGCTTAAGAAATTGAGTTCATTTTGCTATATCTTGAACTTTTGGATTAAATCCCAGGAAATCTTAAAATTGTAATGAAACAAAACTTTGGGAAGAAACTACAGTACAACTTGAATGTGTCCAGACTGAATTGTGGTTCTTCAGCACCATAAAAGGAAAATTGTTTAAATTTTTTTTTTAATTACTTTGCTGACTAATGGTCAAGTCTTCTCCAGGATTCTTTTACCTCCCATGGAAATTGCAGAGAGATTTTCTGGGTTGTTGAGGAGACCAAATAACTCTTTAGAGAAGGTATTACATACATCATGAATCTGTTTAGACATAACAATCAAACCAAGAAATACTATGAAAAGCAGGATAACACTGCTACTTATTTTAAGGAAAAAAATAGCAATACAGAAAGGATGAGGAAACTTGCATTAGAGCAGTAGCATTGTTTTGTGCTAAAGAGTTGTCACTGCAGGTTTATATTCCTAATAGTGCTTTTCAGACATACCCTGGGCATTTCACATCTGTCTGCCCACTATAAGCCTTTCTTTTTTCCTCTCTCTGTTTACTTCACTAATATTTGAAATACAATCCAAGGCATCTTGCTTATTAAACTGGAGAGACTTCAAATTTGCTTTTGTACAATCGGAGCTAATTGTCTGAGACAATTTACATCCATCAGCACAGTGTTTTATGGCTTTCAGACTCAGTGTAAAATGAATAAATAAGAGATCTGAAATCATTATTCTCCTTTATTACTGGAGATATGCTGGCTAATCTGAGAGTAATTTGAATGCTAGAGGACCATCAAATACTGGACACCTGTCAAGCTCTAGATTCAGCTGCTAGTTCACAATCTGTGCCACTTAGTAGCCTCCCCTTTTCTATCCTGAACATTTCCCAGGCAAAAACAAGAGCTGGAGTTAGTTATTTAACATGCATTTTTTTCTTTCTTTTGCTTGAAGAGTTATTTAGAAAGATTTATAACTTTACTTCTTGGTTAATCCTGGTTAAAAATTATTTTTCTTGCTGTTGGAGGTTGATGCTCTGGAAAATTTTTATAAGAATTCCTAGATTTCATTGCTATGTTAGGGTTATTATCAGATAGAAATCAGAACAAAAAAGACCATCTGTCAATCGCCACTGCTTCCTCATCTTCACACAGGTTGTAGCTGCTGTCCACAAAGCCACAGAACTGTGCAAGAGAAACAACAAATGAAAAACTGAGGGGAAATAAAAAACAAAAAGGGATATAGGTCTAGAAAGGATACCATAAGAAATAACTATGGGGGAGAAAGAGATTTTGCAACAGAGGAAAAAAATACTGAAGGATGTGGGAAATATAAGGGTGAAAAATATCCTGCCAAGGAAAAAAAAAAGAAACCAGAGACAGCGTTTGTAAATAAGAATTTGGAAATGCTTGAAAACTAGAGAAAAAATGCGACCTGAAGAAAAGGAACTACAATTGGGAATGGAAAAGGAAACATGTAGATAATATGAGTCAACTAGGACTAAGGTGTCATAAAGAAAAGTAAAGAGGGCAAGCTGCAAATCCACACAAAAAATGCAATAAAATTCAGATAGGGAGAAGAATAATAACAGTTGAACAAAAATAATTGATTTTTCATTCAGAAAAACATAAACTTGGCATTGTACTCAAGGAAATCTCTGAAAAAAAAACACAACTGCAAATGTTGCAGTCACTTCTGTAATGTTTAGCTTTCATCAGAAATTTCACAGCAGACGTATGTACGGTACATTCTCCCTATTTCTTTCCCTCTTTCTCCAGTGCAATATATGTCTGCAAATTGGAAGTTATCCTGACAGGAACTGCCACTTCTGTATCCAATATTTTTACATGGTGTTGGGCTATAGATCAGAGGAGGAGTGGGCAGTCAGGAATCACCTGACTACTATCAGAGGAGGCTTCCTTCCAGGGACACCAAAAAATACAGATTTCTTCATGTCTGATACAACATAACCTACATAAATCCTGAGATTTCATGCCAAAACTCTAGTTATTTTTACCATACAGATCACTTACATATTGATTAACTGAAGGGTGTCTGGGTTTCAGTATCATTTAGCAAGGAGACAATATCATCTCATTATCATCTCATGAAATACACTAAACAGCAGGTTGCAATGTATTTTTTAATACCAGTAACTATTCTGTTTCATTTTATCACACACCCTTCTGTTAATTTCCACCTAAAAAATTCCATTTCATTCTTTTTGCTCTTGTTATTAATTTCTTTGCACAGCTTTAATCATTCTTGCTACACTACCCTAAATTTTCTTCTTATTCTTCTGACTCTGTTTTGACCAGGACTGAGCACAAGATTTTGAAGACAGAGCTACCGTCGAGGTGTGTGTTGTATTATTTACAGCTATCAAGTATTCCTTCTTAAGTGTACAAACTTGGAGAATACATGATGCAAATGTCTATGAGGAATTTTCGCTCTCATGGGTTCTGAAAGTGCCTTCTGCAGTTTTATTCATACTAGCCAGCTTTTTCATGAATTTCCATAGGGCCAAACAGATTTTACTGCCTATCACAAACTTTGCAACATGGGTTATTTTTTTCCCACATTTAATACCACATGCGTATTTTACTCCTCAATCTAGTAAAGCCTACCTATGCCTATTAGTCATAAATTTTACAAAATTCAGTAAATATGGGAAACTCTATGTAACCACTGCTTAGCAATAATGAAAACTTCCCTCTGTTATCAACACTGTTTTCAGCACATATCCAAAGCATAACCCCATACTAGTTGCTATGAAGAAAATTAACTTTATCCCAGCACAAGATCATGTGTTTGTGCCATTATTGTTGGTAGCAATGCATTACAGAGCTTGGTTTACAGAAGTGTCTCATATTTCTCTATACATGCAAACAATACCAAGAAAGTTTCCTGGTGCCATCCATCCATTGTCTGTAATGTGGAGATGTTGAGATGATAGAGTGTTTGGTGTTTGGACTGAAACCACCTCACATTCTCCCAGGCAACCCTTTTGCACGGCTTGGGATTGTTTCCTGATGACAATCTGCATGCTGCTGTCGTTTTCTGGAGGGTAATTGAAGGTAGTAGTATGGCTGATATACATGTCATCCAATTGGCTGCAGTGCCAGTGAGCTGATGTCCCAGTTATATCACACCTATTAGTATAGATGTAGCTTGTGCATCAGCTGAAACACTACATGAAGCAATAGTTATTTCTAATAGAGATTGTTGTGAAAAGGAAGCAATAATATCTTCTTGTAACTAATGAAGAACTTCAAGGTGACTGACTGATATGTTTTGAAAACCAATTAGATGCATCAAAATAAATTGTTTGATTTTTGTTGAGCTAAGGTCACAAGATGTATAGCTCTTCCCAAAGCTTATCAGTAAATATCACAAAAAAGGAATAGAAAAAAAGCCTTAACTAAAAAGACATTAATATTTTGGATAATCTTGAAAATGAACAGCCTTGGTTTTGTACAAATTTAGTTATTTTCATAATAAAGTCCCATATTTCCACATGAAATCACTAGATGAATGGGGAACTTAATCTTATTTACTGGGTCCCACAGACACATTGCTGACCTTTGCAAATAAATAGTCTCCTACAGGGTGATAGGGTACATGTGACTCAGATTATTCACTGCTAAAATATAACCCATGTTTTTTTGTTAACAGATAACAGCTACTGTGCCATGTCTTAATTTAGAATATGTAAAATGCTTTGAGATTTTAAAAGATTCAGAAGTGTGACATTGCTTTTTTAACTGCACCTCTTTAATTACAATCCTTCAGCAGCCAAATTGCAATATATGATAAGTATGATATTTTCTGTGAGCTGTTGTCTTTTATTTTCAAAAATAGATTGCTCTATCTTTTCCTGGAAATAAAAAAAAGCAAAGGGAACAGAATAGCTAGAATAGCTTTTAAAATCTGTTTTACAGATGAGTTTCTCAAGCATTTACTCTCAAACATGTACACCACTGTAGCTGTGATCAGAATATGACACAGATTAAAATTCATTTTAGCACAGATTGATGCTACTTTAGTGACCTATGCAAAGCATGGAAGGGAGATGACTAATAGTAATCTCTGTTTGAGAAATGATATGTCAGGTGCAGTATGAGGCAAATGATTCTCTGAGGTTGTACATCAGTGTCGTAGTTTGAGGCCCCTCAAACAGTTCTGTGGGCGGGGGG
>JASSUY010019659.1:0-16413 GCA_032466535.1 Forpus xanthops
ATCCCTATAGGCCCCCTTCAGATACTGAAAGGCTGCTATGAGATCTCCATGCAGCCTTCTCTTCTCCAGGCTGAACAGCCCCAACTTTCTCAGCCTATCTTCATCACCATCTTACTCAGCAAATAGGCGCATTTTCTCCAGAAGAACCTGGCAAACAACATGTCACTCAGCATACACACACATGAGGAACTGGTGTATTGGAAGAGAGGTTTCACAAATAGCTTTTACAGCCTAATTCTGCTTTGTTTACAACCACCTCCTAACTTAGGCTTCTCTCACCTTAGACTTCCTCTCACCTGCCCATGCATTTGGAGATGCTGTATTGAGAGTCAAAATGTAACTTGAACATGATCAAACTCCTGGCACACATGGATCCAGCAAGGCAGAACCATGGAGTTTGTTTTTTCTCATTTAAAGGCTTTGAATTAAAAAAAAAATCATGAACAGAAACACATACCTTGAGACCACAAGTCCAAAGGAAATACCCTGCTAATTGCAAGGGTGTATTAAAGTCATGAACTAAGTAAACTAATTTGCTCTTGGCATACTTTCTATACCTCCCAGGTTTCTGTTTAGAACCTCTGTTTAGACATTTCACAATCTAAATTTGGTGAAGTTTGAAAAAGGCCTTCAGAAGAAGGGGGAGGGGGGCAGCTGGTGTACTAAGCAGTTTGGGGAACTTGAGCTGGCTTTCTATTAATTTGCAATACAGATTTGATTTCTAACTCACAAAATCTGAATGGTTAATCTTTTATTTTCATTATTTTGACATTTCTGTTTACCTTTTAGAAATGCTATCAGAGACACAATGTGGCATTGGAAAGCTAAATGCTAACACATGTAGTGCTCTACGACTGCAAAAATTTCTCTCATACTTTTGCAAATGCCACAGCCAAAATCAACAGTGCAAGTTTGATTTTCTTCATCATGAATTGACAGCTTATTTATCTGTAAGGAAGAACTTTCTAAACCCATTAAACTTCCAAACAACTGAGGAAGGATTTTGCTGACTACTCAAAAATATTTGTGCCTCATAAAATTATAAGCTAGAATATTAAATTCTTTGTGTGCTCCTCCTGAAAGAAGTATGCACTAGGAATGGCAACAGACTTCACAAAAACACAAGTCAAAAGACTGATGGACAGAAAAACTTTCTTACTGGCAGGGTATCTTTTATCTGATAGCAAACCTATGTTTATCCACACTGCGCAAAAAGTCTAGCTAAACAGTCTTTATGGTATCAGCTGATCTTAAATACATATAGACCTTCAAACACTTGGTCAAGTCTCATTAAAGTCAGAGTTTAACACATACTTCAGTATGTGCAGAACAATGATGGATTTACATTAAATGCTCAATTGGTTTCTTGAATTACAGCCTTAACCACTTCATACTCCACTGAAGGTAAACACAATCCTCCTCATAATGCTGGATAATGCCAGTGCTTTATTACAGCAATGAGAGCACAGCCATTGCCAAATTGCCACTGCCTGCAGCAGAAATAATGGTTTCTGGTGGCTGTTAGGCAGAGTGAGATGGTACATAAACACTGTCCAGGAGCCATACAGGAGAGAACATAACCCTGTCACTGCAGTGCTGACTAAAGCAAACCCAGGCTTGCCTCTGCATCTCCACCACTGCTGGCTTCCAGTGAGCTAACTGCTTGTTTGTGGTAGAGACTTTAAATCAACACACAGGAACGAAAGTATCCAGCAATGCTAACAGATCAAGTATTCAAATGTGGAATCCAAGTAACATTTTGCTTGCCAGTAAAACGCCCAGTGTAACCCATTCACCCATGAAAAGAGCTGTGTCTGAAGTCATCTTTATTTACAATGTGTTTGTGCCATATGTTTGTTTGGAAATTGGAGGACGATTTGGAGTAGGTGGCATCTCTCATAGCTCCCTTTTCACAAACTGATTTCAGACTCCAAAGGTCTGAGCCTCACAAGGCAGTTACTGAGGAGCAGAGCAAAGCACATATTTATTTGCACCAAAACTACATAACTTATTTGCTGTGAAAGCAGTCTGTTAGCCTGAGCTTGTAAATCAGGAAATCCCTCTTCAAAATATGGAGTTACTTTGCCCTGAAACTCGTATAACACAGAAAATGGACCATTTGCCAGTTTATCTCCACTGCCCAAACTGCAAAGTGAATATAAAAATTACCTGTCCACCAGGAATATGCTAAAAGGATATAAGTTTTTCTTATATGAACGTGAAACTGGCCAAAATACAAATTATTTGACCTGAAAGTCCGAAATATTCAAATTTGTTTCCATCTGAATTAAAAAAAAAACCCCAACACTTTGTGAAAAACTAGAAATTGTACCCTCAATATCAAAATCACTGTATGAGAAGCATGATAGAAGTACACAATACAGTGGGAAATATGTAAGCTCCTCAGAGATTGTGCTGGCCACTGTGATGTATACCACATTCAAGTGAAACTTGATAACAGAAAAAAAAAACCAAAAAACACAGACTTCAGGTTTTCCTGTTTCAAGCTCTCAGACCACCTCATCCTTGGAGCTAATGGAGAAATCTCAGATAGCAGGAAAGAGTCCACAAGGAAAACATAAAACCACCAGGAGCAGGAGGTGTCTCCACTATGTCATATAAAATATCATATAACATTTTCATCCACTTATTTTTTCTGAAGAGACCCTTTTTGATCACAAACTGGAAGTAAAATATCACACTGAAAAATTAAATATATGTTAAAACTGTGTTTGAATATATCTGATAAATTAAAGCTATTATTGAAAGCACTGTTCCATCCTGAAACTGGTATTTTTGTAAGCAATTGCATCCAAAAGGTATGGCTTGTTTCTAGGTTACTCTGCAGAGTGGCTGTCTCAAGAGAGATGAAAGAGCAAAGGTAGGTCTTTCCTGTGTATCCCTATCAAGATATTAATGGATGCGATGGGAGCCTAAAGTGATGTCACTGAAGGCAGAGAGCACACTGTTATATAGATTCCATAATGGAACAGGAGAGACAAACACAAGAGAGGAAGAATGCTGATGAAAATCAGGCAAGCAGTAGCAAACTGGAAATTCAGTTGGAATAGAAGCTTTTGTGAAATGGGATAAATGAACAAAGTCCTTACTGACAGAACACCGATCAAATAAAAGAGCAGAAAAAAAGAACAGCATCTGATATTAAAAAACAACTCTGCAAGAGACTCCACCTTTCAGAGGGTACCAATCCCATGTGTCCCTCTTTGTGGGCCCATCCTAAACCACCACCCTGGAGGGTCTTTCTAATCTACTGCAATACAACACACATGGTATTTTTTTAAGTCAGCAAAGCAACTCATTTTTGAGGATTGCCAGAAAGCAACAGGAAATGCATCTTGCAGCATAAATGGTCATCCAGCATAGAAAGGAGATTGTGCGTTAAAGTTATGCATGCATACACATAAAACCAGCTCCCTGGGGTAATACAGATTACATAACACCCCCACTATTTACTAAATGTAATTTCTGTTTTACTGAAATAAATGAAGACAGGTAACTACTGTAACCACAGAATCAGAATAATGAACCGGCCAACAGATGGCAGCTGAACCAAATCACCTGATTTAAATAAGATCTGCATTCTCTTCAATCGGGCAAGTTTTGCAAACAGATTTAAGTCAACTGCCAGATAAAAATCAAGCAATTTCAGAGTCATGCTTGCTTGTAATGGATTATAACTTCATTATGAATTATGCCTCTGAACCTGCATGTTTACAGAAACAAACAGTACTACTGTGGCAACTGGAACGGGGGGGGGGGGGCATCATATCACTCTATTTTATTTTGCTCACCAATGTTATCATTAACACAATGAAAATAATGTGCTGCGCATGAATACGGCTCCTGATGGTAGCACTTTGGTGAGAGACTGAGAAAATGCAAAGCAGAAACAGAGTCCTCAGGCAGTCAGTGAATATGAATAAAAAAAAAACAACACAAGAGAGCTTTCTGGCCTGAGGTTAGAGGCAGAGGTTGGCATTATTTTACATTAGAAACAATTCACATTCAAAACTGTAATTGATAGCAGTGAAGTGTTAGGGAAAAGAGACTGTGGTGTTCAGGCAGGCTGACCTGCCAATCAAACTCAACCTTTCTTTGAATGAATAAAAGCTTCATTGCCCTATTATGTGGATCTGGGCAGGCAGCACTAAAGTACCCTGTTTGTCAAGTTTATGTGCACTGCCCCAAGCTACTCAGACACCCATGCTCAATAATAACTTGAAATCATCAGTGATTTTTGATAGGGTTTCTTTTAAAACATTTAGTGTTAATTTTACTAAGTCTCTGGGACTTAAAGAAACAGGAGGGCAATATTTCCACTCTGCTTTGTACAGAGACTGACAGACAATTGTGCTGCTGCTATAGTTAAGGTAGAGAGAGGCTGTCGGCTGGGGTTTTTTAAAAACATCTGTGAAACAGTGTAGTCTGAACGCTGCAGGCAACAGCTCCTTATCATTACAGGGAGGAAATGCTTGTCTTGATACTTTTTTTTTTTTTTTTGCCTCTCCTCCAGGCAGGAGTGCTCTTGTAAATAGAACAATTGGCCCTTTGCTAACCATTTGATGGGAGCCTTTGGTTTTTCACAATCCCTTTCCTCTCCCAAATACTGCAAGTCCATTATGCTCCTTAGAGCACCAAATCCACTGCTGCACTTACAAGCACTGGAGACAACAGAATTATTTACTACAATCAAGTTGGTGGTTTTGTTTGCACCACCCTTAGAGGTCTGCCTGTCTCTGCTGAGAGGTTTGGATGAGTGCTCAGTGCTGAAGTTGGCCAATGGGGTTGATCACCTAAACCGCAGGGTGCTGTTTCTTGTCCTTGTTTGGGAAGCACCACCTTGACTCATATGAGTGATTAGAAAGCTCATCAGTCAGGAGATAATAGGATGGGGAAAAGGTCTGTAAGCAGAAGGTACAGAAGCCTAGGATGTGTAACAAAGGACCCCACTGCCCTGTTTCACAATTACCCTCTTTCTTTCGTAGGACCCCTTCCCTGCTTCCTTTCTTTCCTTAAATGGCAAATGAGTGTCTGGCCACTGTGGAATTCAGGTCTGTGATTTTGTGCAATGAGAGGCGCTAGAGCTTTGCAAGGTCAGGTGACGGGGGGTTTGAGGCCTGATTCTGACACCTCTGCTGAGGGAAGCGCTGATTGCTCCGCACTGAACGTTGACAAATACTCTCCAGGCAGAGGATCTGCTGCTGTCTGCGCAGCTCACTCCCCATTCTACTTGATTAACATGTGTGAGAGCGGCTCGTTCTCAGAGCCTCTGCAGTTTCTTTTTACCTCCTAAATATCCCTATTAGCAAGTATACAAAGCCAGTGTAATTCAGATGTGCCTACATTTGAAGTTACTTGTAAAGCTGCAACAAAAACTCCTGCTGGGAAATTAGTTCATTCAGTGTCCAGATACTCTTGTTAATATATAAATATGGTAAACTACATGTAAATACAAATAAGAGCTCCTCCCAGAGCACAAGAGCATAAACGGTGTCGGTATGAGAGAGTCACCCTCCAAAGACAGCTCAATTTCGAAACCTGATTTAGCAAGCAAAGTTTCTGATTGCATTCAGCCACTGCTTTTCCAGTTCTCTTCGCAAGTGATTGAGGGGAAAAGCTACTTTTGGAAGTAATAACTGAATGTTGCAGCAAACAAACCAGGCGGTAGTCTGTGGTTAGAAAAAGTAGCAAGGAAACCTTGCTTAAAATGCTTGCAAAGCTATTAAAGGAGACACAGAGAAGAAAGTGAAGCGGAAAAGAATATTCTCTCGACTTCTGCCCTTTAAGCCACTGTCCCTCTTCCTTAGTCTATTGTCTCCCGGGTTTTAAATATCTTCTAAGCTGTATTTTCAGAGGGGAAGCTCTGTGTACCGGGGAACAGACAACTTGGTTGAAAATAGATTTATCAGGCTTCAAAGGATTATTGTTTGCAAAGAGATAGTACAAACATTACTATTTCACAGTACAGCTATGACATTATTAACCTACTGTGCAAGGATTTTATTGCCAGACTGGTTCATTTATCAAAAATAAGGGAAATTCAAAGCACCATAAGGAAGTTAACATTTCAGCAGGCTTGGCTTTCACTTAACATCATTAATCTATCTATTTACACAAGAGGCAAAAGCGCTCGTTTAGTGGTGTCTCGCAGTTCAGTGTAAGAACCTTGATTCAGTTTCTGAGCATCAGTGCATCAATACTGCATCTGCAGCACAGGAAATATTAGTAATTTTGCTATAAAATGAATTAATTTTTTTTTCACTTGCAGCATCCCTTCCCTAGCTAAGTGCTGGGAGGAGGATGACAGTTGCCATATGTGTAAAGAGTGTATGTGCACAAATACAGCCAACACTGGGGAAAAGAAAAAGATACTGCAATATATATGTCATTAAAAGAATGAAAACTTTTATATGTAAGAATTTATGTCTTCATGTCATGATGTCACAAGGTAAAAGCAAAGAGTGTGCTGAGGGAGGAAACATCGAACAATGACTCCTTTTTTTGTAAAGAAACTGATGGCAAACATCTCAATAATTCATGAAGAAGCAATTGATTTTTTTGGCTGGAAGGACTCGCTCCTTTCGACTTGTCCTCTCCAGAGGAAAAGCTCATTAACACAGAGGTGTGGGTGCAGGGTGTGCGTGTGTGCACGTGTGCACATGTGTATGCCTTATGTGTGTGCATCTCCTGGTGCACGCCCTGTTTATATGCGTTTTTTTGTCTAACTTTTAGACATCTCACACAAATGTGATATTATATTTTTATCTGTTCAAAGACTAAAGATACGAATGCATAAATACACATACATGCAGTGAAAATACCCTTATGGATTTTCATTACCATATTCAGACTTCCCTATTCCCAAAGACTTTCATGAAGACCCTAAATTATAGCTTTTTAATTGACCCACCTCTAAAGTATGCAGAGTGCTGAGATCCCAAGATGCATATAGTATTTTTTGCAACACATTATGGGTCAAATTCATTTCAGGTACAGCCCCTCTGCAGTGACTAGTTATATCTTTTGAGAATGTTAGCCCCCAGAGTACAGTGACAGCAATTACCCCTATTTTCCTTCAGGAAACATTACAATATATTTGAACACTACTGAAAGCCCAGGAAAATGTGCTTATAGTCATGGCTCCCTCAGATGCCTAATAATGGAAATTATAATGTCTCCAGTTTGGCCTACTGGGTTTTGACCCCAATGGTCAAGACGTAAGAGGAAGGCTTTTTTTTTCTTCTTTCAGCCCTCTGCTTTTATCATTGTCTTAAAGATGTTGTTTGTTTGGGGCTTTGTTTAAGTGGCTTTTCAACTAGCTGGAAATGTCCCATGTAGCACTCAGTACATTACATAACTGGCTTTACTTAATCCCACCCAGCCAAGGTATACAGAAGTCTAACTAAAGCTGTAACTTCATACTCATGCCTGGATACTGCAAGTTCATGCCCCTGCATATTATGTATAGAATATGGTGCAGTAGGTTGGTAGAAAAGTGGAGATAAAGAAAAGTTACTAGCCTTAGGCTTGAAGGACATGCTTTCCACATAGCGTGAAGGGTATAGGTGGTTATTCTCAGTGAGGAATGGGCAATTCACCTCCTATAGAAGTCTGAGCTTCACCTGTAGCCCATATGGTTAGAAGGTATTCCAACACCCAGTGATCCATAACTTCTGTGAAACCAATGAGTTTATTCCTCTGCCACCCACCCCCTTCACAGTTTCATCCTCAGCTTCCCACCTCCTTTCCTCACTCCCTATCTATCCCTCTTCTCATTTCACCCTCACAGACAGAGGGAGATCAGTGCATTGCAGTGAGTTAGGTGGATACACCATGACACTGCACAGTCCACATTTCCCATGTCCCTGCAAACAGGATTGTGCTGTGTCTACCCACACTACAAACAGCATGTGGACAGCAGCACACGATAAGGCTGCATTGGGCTATTCAGTGCTCCTCACTCCCAGGGTTCCACATGCATAAGACCTATTTCTGGACCAAGATGCTTCTGTTCCCAGCTCATTCTCCATCCACAAATGAAATCACTTCTACTGGGATATATTCCTTATACTGGGAAGCTGGTATGTTAGGGCCTTGCTATTGCTATACAGAATATGCCACAAACCCAAGGGAAAGGTATGCATTATTTCTCCTCTTTTCTATACATGACTGTACCACAGCAAAGCAAAGGGAGCTTAATGCACACTTTTCTGGGCATATACTATTATCTAGAACTACTTATTTTTAAACAATATTAGGAAGCAAACAACAGCATAGCCTTTGCAAGTTTGAAGTTTAACAGCATGTTTTAAAACTCAGAAAATGAGGAATTATTTTTGGTTTTTGCAACTATGAATTGCAAACCCAAATGATTAACCTCTCTGGTAGGTTCCCTGTTTCCAGGGGAAACAGCAGAAAGGATGATTTCTATGCTTAAATCTCTAAATCAGATTGCACAGAGTAGTGCTGGCAGGTGATAGCTGAGCAGGGGATACATTCTTTTGTCATCAAAACCTTACAAATTATTTATTTGATCAGGAAGGAGAGCTGCAAAAGGCATCGTATATTGATGGTTACTATTTCAGGGCAGGTTGCTATCCTTTCCAGTTGCTGTAAGAATAAAAGGAACAACTCTCAAAATACGCTCAACTCTCCATATATTATATTTTCTGTGTGGATGAACATTGAACTTACAGCTCAGACCACAAAGCTACTACATCTCTCTGTAATGGATTTGTGCAGCATATGATCCCATCAGCTGTGCTGCAGAAACCCGGGGCTTGTTTTTTGGCTTTGCCCCTTATCTATTGTGTGACTTTGGGCTAATCACTTTATCTGGTTGTGCCTCTCTCTGTTCTCTTCTTCCCCACTGTTGCCTGTCTGTGACTACTCATGTACACTGAGGATGTCTGAGAAGAGAGACTGGTTTCTGCTGCGTATAGAAAATGTTATTTTGCAACCTGATTTTTGCTAAAGCTGTTATATGCTACTTCACAATAACAACATATCTATCTATTTATCAGTTTGTTTATTCACACTCATTCAACCCCAGCTGGCATATTGTGCATGTTGGGACCCATCTCCTCAAGGGAACGGTTCACAGATACTGAACAATTTTCATTAGCTGACTTAGGAAGAGTAATTTGAGCCTGCCTTGGCTCCCCATTTGTTCTCCAACATCCATTCAAAGTATTGCTTCTAATGCTGACTAGCATTATTGAAATTCTCACAATAGCTATTTTACCTCTGTTTCCATGCAATTTTTGTGAAGATTTCATCACATCACTTTTTAGAGGTTGATTTCTGGATTTCATATAGTGTTGGGAAAGCCAGAAAATACATGAACTGTAAAGTGAACCCTTTACTCACCATCACACAAGACTGCAAATAGAGAGAAATTAGTATATCTGTATTTAAAGATCTTCTGATTTTGTATGCAATCCTATTATTCCAATGTTAGAGCACCTTGGGTTGTCATACTCCCAACCTGACAGATTGAAGGTCCCAAGGAGATAAAAAGGATTTCAGATCCAGAACAAACTCCCTCCAAAAGCAGGGTTTCCAAAGTATAATGCTTACGAACATAATGTCTTCCATAAAGGCAGACACTGAGCCAAGTATCTGTCTCAGCAGTGGCCAACATTAGCTAGCTGTGTGAAAGGAGAAAATAGGAACATGGAAAGTGTATCTGACTATACTCACCCAGCTTCCAGCAACGAAAGTTTCAGGGCTCTCTCAGCCCAGACATTGTATCTCAGCCCAGACATTGTATCTCAGCCCTCATATTTAACAGACTTTGTCAGATCTATACTCCTTGAACTTGTCTCTCTTTGAACTCATTTACGGTTTTGACCTCCACAACATCCTGTTGCAATGGGTTCCACAATTTAATTATGCATTGTGTGAAAAAGTACTTCCTCTGTTTGTGTTAAACTTGTTATCTGATCATTTAACTGGGAAATTTTTACTCCTTATATTGGGAATTATGAATACTAATTCCATATTCCCTCTGATATTTTCATAGTCTTGATCATATCTTCCTTCACTCATCTCTTTTTTTATCCTAAAGATTCCTCGTCTCTACAGTCTCCTCTCATATGTGAATCATCCTACAATCCTGAATATCCCTTTTCCCATCTCCTTTCACCCTCCTCCCCCCTCCCAAAGATACCTATTTCCTCCACTTGTTTGTGTTCTTCTGGTTAGGATGCTGGGAAGTGAAAAAGCAGAAGCTGGAGGAATCATATTGATAAATGCTTTCTTCACACAACTCTTTGTATTTTTTATTTTGTTTCTCTAAGATTTCATTTTCTAAGAATCAGGTGAATAGATGGTTTGCTTAAAGCATGGTCCCCTCTCTTAAACCTGATTTTAACTGCTGGGCATTTACAAAACCTCCAAATATAGCATTTCAAAAATTAGTTATGGCCACTACATAATTGCCAGTGAAAAGAAGGGTGCCGAGTGAAGAGTAGGTGCCCACAAGGCAAGTTCTTGTAAGATGTGGTGTGACAACCCCTGGAGTTTATCAAGGAAGACTTTATCAAGGAAGAGATTTTACTAATCTTGGTTAGTTTCCATTTCCCTCCTATAATGCAGTAAGGGATGCTCCCTTATTTACTTGTGTTATTTGAATTTGATCCCCTTGATCCCCACCATCTTGACAGCCTCACACTTATTCCCAGTTTTGCATCACGAATAAAGATAATAAGGTCTGTGAATTACCATGAGTTACTCTACTCTGTCTTGAGCTACTACTACTGAGAAGAATTGCTAGTTGCTTGTTCCAGTATGTTGTAAATAGCTATCCCATTCAAAACTCAGTAGACTAGTTTCTTACACACAGAACTAATAAAAGTTCATCTCAGTAAACATGAATTTCTTGGCTAATCTCCATTCTTAATTGCTACTGTGTATATATTCTTGACCATTTTGTTTGGACCTCTCAACATGAAGGCTCAAATCTGTTTATTACCTTCAAGCTACTGCCTCACATTTAATAACACAGCCAGGGACAGCAAGCTGATGAACAGTGCCTTCACAAGCAACCTGCGTAGACAGATTACAGTTCTTCAGGAGAGGAGACAAAAATGTCCACAGAGATGCTACCCAACTGGAGCCTAGACATTACCAATCTCTTCCAAGCAGCACAAAGAAGAAAGGAGAGGTTAAATTTATCTAAGCATAAATTTTTTTGCACTGATAATATCTCACTTGAAGCAAACAGGGAAAAGCATCCAAGTACTAGCTCTGAGTAACAGGTCTTTGGTCTACTCTAAAGCCTTTGTACTGAGATTCATAGTTGCTCCCTAATGAGTTTCTCCACTTTTTTCTCTAGAATCCTACTTAGTTTTCCTGCTGCGAGCATTTCCTTGCTGCAGAATTCAGAGTGTGCAGGATGCAGTCCCCTAATGCTCCTTTTTCTGGATTGTCATAAATGAGCACCTTCATACCATTTTCACCTTTTAGACTTCATGGACAGGATTGACTTGTCCAAATTTAGCTATTCTTTCCATGACTTGTAAAAGTCCTTTCTATTTCTTGTTTTCTGTATGTATAGTAGATGCATATCAGTCAATGGCATCTCTCCAGGATTCTTTTATCAACTGTGAGGGGTAAAGAAACTTTCCAGTACCTTATAGCAAACTCCTGGTCTTCTGTTAAGAAATTCTTGATCATCTACCAGAGGACCTTGCTTTCTCCTTGAAAGAGCATGAAATATTTCTCACTCGGGAAGATCTGGGGGCTCATAGGGCTTTTCTAAGTAGAAAGTTCCTTTACCATCTGTGCTTATACAATTTCAAAACTTCCCTCTAGCTCGTCCTGCAGCCTCAGCTGCCACTTCACAGCCTTTAGGTTTCCTTACCAGTTTCTGTATTCTCTTATTTCTATTGTCCTTTTTCTTTATGCTTGGTATATTGATTACGTGAGAGCATGCACAACTAATTCCTCTGACTGACAGCAGAGCTTGGAGACAGGCTCTTCAGAGCTAACAGTGGGACGCTGCAGACCTTAACTCAAAAGATTTACAACTACCTTATCTGGACAGCCACAAGATGGGGACAAAACCCACAGTACCTTCCCTGAATGGGCCATACATTCTTGCAATCTTTAAACCAGTGAACCAACCATACAATGAACCAACTCCAGTTACTCAAGTGCCTCCCTACATTGCTTCTTCACAAATTGTCACTTCTTCCAAAATATACAAATGTTCAACATTATGGCTGCTCTAGTCAGTCTTCAGACCACACAACCATCCAAATATTCTTGACTTCAAAATATATCCTCCTCATAATGTCAACATAGAGAAATCAATCTCTCTAATTTCCTCTCACACCAAGCTTTCATGTGACACAAAGAAGTATGAAGAGGGGTAGAGAGTCTGTCCACCAACCCAAAACCACCCAAAACAAAACAAATTCACAGATTCAATTAAAAGCATAGCAAAGATTTTAATGCTTGTAACACAAAAGGTTTTCTGTCACCTGCTTTATCATTGAATTTCCGTGTATTTTATGGTGCCCATAAATTTTCCATTCCTGATATGCCAGGGATTTTGGCACAGGAAGAAAGTGCTTGTTCCAGAATAAGATGCAGCAACGCTGGCCAGAAGTAGGAAAACAAAGGAGATGGCTTGAAGCTGCATAAAATGAAAATTGAAGCTTCTTTTCAAATAACAAGCAGTGAAACAAAACCAACAGTATCAGTCATGATGACATCTTCAAGTTTTGAGTTAAATGTTGAGCTGGCTAAGACACTAAATACTTCCATAAATTTTTGTTTCAAGCTTCCTTCAACCTCCAGCAAAAAGCTCTTCATCCTTTTCCACTCTGTGATATAAGAGTTTTCCCTACCAATTTCAGAACCAAACCCCTACTACTCCTTGACTCTAGAATGAGGGGAAATTTGCTCTGCCATGAATGGAGAGAATTCTGCAACCTGGGAAACACAGTCTCAAGGAACACAGCAGGCAGAACATTTCAACATGGGGGAGAAGAAAAGACTGAAATACAAGATTCTAATTCTCTTGACAAAACTGAAGCAGCTGGAAATGTGAATTTGAAGCAACTCAGAGTGAAGAATAAGAAGCAGGAAGGACAGAGAAGAGGATTGACTCCAAAGAGAAAAAGTTCCTCCAGTTTCCAGCAGATCTTTGAAGAGGAGTTAGCAAATGAGAAGAAAAAAGACTGATCAGAGACCCAGAGCAGGAACCAACAGCTGGGAGAAAATGAACGGATCAGGAAGGAGTAGGTGTGATTATTCTGAATATGGCTAATGGGGGAGAAGCAGTCCTTGAACTTGTGGAGGATGAGGTCACTATCGGTGACGTTAGGTCTGCAGAGCAGTACCATTGTTCTCCCTGAGGTCTTCCCTTTGGACGGTGAAAAGAAAATAACTGTTTTCACCATCTTCCCTTTTAATTTCAAGACATGGTGATTCGGCTCCAGCTGTTTCCACACCCTGCTTTATATCTATGGTCCATGTGACCTTTTCTCCCTCCCCCACCCCCAGCCATTTCCTCTCTGAGCTCTTCAGAAGAGCTTATACCAAACAATATTTAGCCCTAATTCATTGTTGCTCCATTTGGTTACTTCTCTCAGCTATAAAACACAAAATAGCTGCACTTCCCTGATGAGACAAACACAAAAACCTATTGAAAATATTGGCACTGTTAAATTCTTCTAACATGAAAGTCAACACTGCCCCTGCCCCTCTCCCTCATTTTCAATCTCTAGCATATATATTATTAACCACCTTTTTTATTTTGCTGCTTATGAAAAAATACATGGTCGATGCGATCTTGTGTCCCTGGGATTAGGAGTTAAGACATCCCCTATAAATCAGTGTAATCTTTGTAACAGGACATTGTTGCATTGAGCATTCCTGTCTGCATGATGCATTTTCAATTACTCTACATGTTTTCTACTTAGTAAGCCAGCTTAATTCTTCGCTATGTCACAATATTAGAACATGTCCCAGGTTAGAAAAAAGGAGCAATCTTAGAGCCCTTGTAAGTTGTTTAGCCTCTGGCACTTATAAATCCAAAAACACAAGGGAAATCCCTTTTCCTTGCTTGTAATATGCCTTTAGATTTATTACTTAAAGAATCTGTTCACTTAATCCTCAGTTGAGGTCAGGGTTCATCTGCATTCTAATAAAGGTTTTAGTAATAGTAAGACAAAACAAAAAAATCAAGGAGCTGTATATGCCTGTATAAGCAAGCAGTGCTGCAGATAAAGTACATTCCAAGTAAATTCTCCACCAGGAAAGAAAACGAAGCAGGAAAAAAAAAAAAAAAAAAAAGGCAGGATGCTTTAAATTACTCTACACAAATCCAGACCATCTATCTTGGGCTGCTCTCTTCGACAGCTTGGCCAGGGTGGGCAGGCAAGGCAGAGGCTAAAGAGCTCTTTAGGGACCAAATTACTGTTTCAAAATGGGCCTGCTGCTCCAAGTATATGACAATATTATCTGAGAAATGTTACAGACATTGTGTGTCCTTCAGAGTTCTGCTAACACATCTCCTGTGATTGGAGGCATGTGTCACTACAAAAAAAAAATACAAGAAAAGATGTTCCCTATAAATAGACTCAAGGATATCTGGATGTAGAATTAGGAAAATGACCAAATTATGGCTAAGAAACTTATCAACATTTTATGTTGATGATCACGTTTGGACTTCCAGAAAACTAGTGCACAGATGTTTTATGTTGTCTCTGTCTTTTCAGGGGGGCTTGTTTAATTTATTGGGTTTTGTGGTGGAAGAAAACAGTGCTATGAATTCCCTAAGAGGTACAACAAGAAAGAAAGAAGCAAGATGATGCAGGAAAGTTATCTTAGTCTGCATTTCTAAGAATCTGTGTGTGAATGAGCATGTCTGTGTACATCTGTTTGTGCAATTAAAAACGTCTTTTTTTTGAGGTATGATCTCAGAAAAATCTATATACACCCTGGGTTCTAGCTGATTCCACTGAAATTCAGGAAATCCAAGTCCATTGAAATCGTGGTTATTTCTGTATTCAGGGAAAAAAGGTACTGTAAGCACAATACACATTCGGCACCTCAACTTGCTGATTTAGGAGCATGGCTCTGCCCCACATACATCCCCACAACCACCTCACTGCAAAGGTATTCAGTGATGTCTCTGGAGTAGTGGAGCATGACCCTTTCCATCAGGAAGGAACAAAGATCTGCTCACCTCACTGCATTCCATGAGCAACCAGCCAGGTGTAGCCATTTTCAGGAAGCAGCTCATGTAACTGATGCACTCTAGCCAACAAGGACCGAAGCCTATAGATTTTGTTGTCAAGCCTGAGATACTATCCTCAAAACACAATGCACTGAGTAGAGTTTGTTTCCAGCAACACAAGCAGATATTCTGCATCAGAGAAGTATTTTAAACATAAATACTCCACATCCTACAAATTTAGCAGATCACTTGTGCAAATACTACCAATACAAAATTCACTGGAATTTTATAGTTTACTGTGAAGTCCTAATGTCTGCCCTGCAGATAAAAGCACCTGCACCTGTGTAGCATTACTGGGTGTCTCATACTTATCAATCCAGAACTAGAACAGAACCTACCACTCATAGTACTACAGATACCTCACAAATGAAGAAAATCCAATTGCAGCTACAGCACTGGTTGACATGATGTCATTATACATAATGCTGAAGGTACAAATTCAACCACATGCAGTTGCCCTTTTTTCAGAGATGTTACTGCATGGAGCATCCTCCATCCATGTTATTGTGATACAAAACATGGCTTCTGAAGTGGAAAAGAGGAAATATTGCATTGCTTTACTTTTTCCTAGATCACATTCTCCAGCCTCCAAACCAAGTTTCTATGGAGAGATAAGAAAAACAAAGTTGAAGGAATAAGAGAATTTCCTTCTTTTCACTGGGTCCTCCAGCTGGCATTGCCATGTGGGTCCTGGGCCCTGATCTGGCAGTGAGATACTGCATTTAAACTGAAAGTCTTCTGCATCAGTGTAAAGAACCCAGTGTAGGAACAGGGAGCTAAGTTCTTCTGGAAAAGGATCGCATTTAATCATATCTTCTCCGGCACAAGCCCGTTATCTACAATCACAAATAGAACTTACACCCTTGAATTATACCAGGTGCAACAGTCATTTATTCATTAGGTTAGGAAAATTGCTAAGTTGTCAGAGAGCACCTACTGTGAAACATTTGCACAGAACTGTGTTCAGCCCTGTTTACAAACAGAAGATAAGAGGATTCAGAGGGAAATTTCCATACCATAAGCATCTATTAAGACTACTGTTTGTACACCGTAAGTTCTTATTTTCATTTACTTGACCTCGGGGGGGGGGGGGGGTGTAAATTTTAAAAATAAAAAAAAAAACACTTCACCAAAGAGGA
>JASSUY010019659.1:16423-35055 GCA_032466535.1 Forpus xanthops
CCCCCCCCCCTCAATCTTAAAAATAAAATAAATCACTCTTCACCAAAGAGGATCTCAGAAATCAGATGCCATGCTGGGAACACCATTTTCCCCACCAGCAGCATTGAGCCCTCAGTTCAGCCCATGCTGATATTGCGAAGGGCCTTTCCTTCCTTTCCAAGCATTTTTTCCATAGAACCCATTTAAGATAAACCACCCCAAAATTCAGTTACTTTCTTTAGTTATGGGTAATGAGGATCTGATTTTTTTTTCCTTGATCTGTGATACGTGTCTAAACCCATTTCTGTTCTTATAACAGAATTTATACCATCACAGCATCCCTGACCTTCCTACCACTTCCACTTATTTACATAAGAAGACATTAGGAGCAAACACGTCTTTTTCTTGCTCACTTGTGTGGTCCTGATTGGCATATACACAGATTGAGAGCCATTGTGTTATGACTAAATCACCCTTCATGAACTGAGACCTCTTTGTCAGCTGGCACTGGGCGTCTCCAGAGCTGTGTAAGTGCATGAAGAAATGATTTCATGTTACTGAGAAAATAATTGATTAATTGAAAAATATGGGTTATATTAACACTTTGATATGATTATAAGTTCAGTTCTCCAACTCTCTAATCAGGTAAACTCTTTACTAATAAGAACATTTCCACTGCATATAAGCAAACAGTTTTCTGAGGCATTTCTCATTTTCTGGACATTACAACTCTTCCTGGGAAGCAAATTATTCCTATTCTGGTCAGAGCTCATGTTCCAATCCTAAAAGGAGCTGACTGCCTTCTGTTGGCTGTCTTTCCCCAGACCTCTGAAGGCTTAACTCAAGCCACAAAAGTTAGTAGCTGGAAACCAAAGGCAATCACCCTTCTCCGATTAAATCCCAAATTGCCATCTAAAGTTCCCCACATTCAGCTTTCCAATCCCCTTATTAGACTATTTTAAAAGCAAACCACAGTGGGGTTCCAACAAAGACCACGTCTCATTGTTACAGGCTTGACTGTCAGTAACTAAAGATGTCACACATGCAGAGTGTGTCCTGTGATGAGCAACCATGTCAAAGGCGGTTCTCTGTTAAAACACTGATACTTTAAGAGTGTGATTTTCAAAAGCGCTCAGCATTCACATAACTGTTCAATGGCAATGCTCCCCAGTTAGGCCAATATTGAACACTTTTGAAAATCCCATCCTACATGTTTACACAGTCTTTTAATCATTTCTGTCCAGGCTGGCAGGCCGTGGGTGCCAGAGAAAGGAGAAAAGGATTTAACAAAGCAGAAATAAAAATAAGGAGAAAAAAAAAATCTGAGGTACAACAACTCCTTTAATAGGAGGCTATCGCTTTTAAAAGGTAAAATAATTCACATTCTAACCCCCCAAAAAAGCTAGTAGTTAAAAACCATCTACAGACAAAGCAGTACCACAACAGTATCAAATAGTCCAGTCTGAATACAAGTTTAAAGTCAAAGGCTTACTAACTAAATGAAAGAATGCTGAATATCATTAGAAATTAAGACAATGTATACTGTAACATCAGGGAGAGCTGATTAAATAGGCAGTTTGTTCTACAATTTGGTCAGTGGCATTTTGGCATTACTGTGTAAATGGGCGAGGATTAAGCCATTTCTCAGCTTTCCTTGGCAGAGTCTTTTATTATTTACACTATTTACTTCAGGGAAGTCTTGGCGTATGTCATATTTATCTTGCTGAAAAATAGGGCCATAAATGCGTATCACCTCTTGAATAAAGCAAAGCATTGCAATACTAATTTCATTCATGAAGTATGTAATTCAGCTCTTTGCACAGGGACAACATTTATCTCCTGCTTTATTAAACAACTATAAAACGACTTTTTTTTTACTTGGTACTGAAATGGGGCAGGCCATTGCCACACACACACTGGCCTTCTGGAGAGCTGCCTGCACACAGGAATCATCCTCTTTCAGCAGGCACCCACCACCATCAGCATGAACATAGAAGGGACTGCACAACCAGAAGGGATGTACAGGTCAAGCACTTTCAGCAGCTGGGGATAACAGTGCAGCAAGTTCTCAGTGACAAAGCAAAGAGGAACTCTCTGCTAACCTTTTTACTTTATTCTCACAACAATCGGTTTTTCCCACCCAAAATTCTCAGCTCAGACAACAGCTCTTGCTGCAAAGGGTTCTAGATGATCAAAATAAGATGAATCTTGCCATCTCAGCTAACAAGATATGGCTCCAGAAGGTTAGGACACAAGGTGAGCACAGAGCCTGCTAATTTCAGCAAGATGATTTGGGGATAAGAGCAAGTAGAGCCATATCACATACTCCCAGAGCATTAACACAGAAAAAAAAAAAAACCAAACAAAACAGGAGCCCTACTGGTTGCATCTTCTGGCAAAAAATTTCCTCTTACACCAGCAGAAATGCAGAGTATTAACACCCTTGGAATCCATATTTCCCCTTATCACTGCAGACTCCAGTGTTTTACTTTTCAGTAGTCACATCTTTAATGACCACTTTCACCTGTTGAGAGCTCTTTCATGCTTCATTTCAGACTAAGTCCTAAGTGAGATCTTCACTACCCCACCTACAACATACGTCTTAGAAGCTCTACACCTGCCTGGTGTTTATTGCCTCTTGCACTCCAAAACACATAAACTGCTGCAAAGGAGCAGGAAAAAAAAGATACGGAGAAAAAGAAACACAAAAAGGCAACCTCCAGTTATGTACCTCTTTTTCTAAAGCAGACATTTTATACACAAATGGTTTAGGAGTAATTTGATATTAAAGAGCAACCAAGAAGGGGGGGGGGGAGGAATGATGCGTGCAGCTTACAAATGCAGAGAATAAATACACGTTTTTAGTGAATTGAGAGTGTTTAAAATAATTTCAGAGACAAGATTCACTTATCACCACAGGTGGCCTCTGTAATAGATGTTTTAGTTGAAGATGCAAAAATTCGAAGTAGCTGGAATTGTTGATTACAAGAAAGAGTGTTTGCACTTAAAATCCTATCACAACTGATCTTTGTAAGTAAATAATATTAGACTAATCTATTCTCCAGAGGTTATTAAGTGTGTACTCAGAAATGGCATTGTCATAATGTTAATTAATTTGAAAAATGGGGGAAGGGGGAAAAGGAACTACTTTCATGAAAATTTCTCATTTAGTCTTCAGAAATATGTTAGAGTAAAAGCTGATCATAATAATAAATACCTATGGTTTAAGTGTTGTTTTCCATGAACAAGATTATGCAAATTCTTCCTTTAAATGTGGAACTATTATAATTGATATTCTAAGTAAAAGATAACCAGAGAGAGACTGAAAACCCAAAATGAAGGCAGGAGCTCTGCATCCCCTTGTTACCCAAACTGTGTCCAATACACTGCCATGTACCAGCTTAGGACTCACCATCTGTTTTTGTTCTGAGATGCTGTTGGGGCATACGGCATTCCACACAGGAGAAGATTACAGGGTCAGGACCCAGACTACCAACAACCTAGCTTAGGGCCTGTTTCTGATGAGGCAGTCACCTCTCATTAAAAAGAAAGAGAAGAGGCAAGAAATCATAGGAAGACAAGACATTAAAATAAAACTAAGTGCTTTAGAATTTTAGAACATATTGTTTTGATTTGATTTATCCATAGCACCTACTTTGTGTAGCTGCCTGGGTGATACTGCTTTCAGGTCCCAGGCCAGCAAAGCAAACATACAAGCATTACTGAGTGCTGTCTACCAATCTCCCTTCCTGGGCTTTAGCTTGACAGCCTTTTTTTCTTGTTTGATTTGTTCCAAAATTAGGATGTCACACTTTCCTTAGCCACACTTGAAGATGATAGAATAGCAGCTCTCCTTAGGCGCAAGCCAAAACACATTGCAGCAACAATTAATCAAAGCTGTTAGCTATCAGTTTATTTTTCTCATCTTTACGCTCCACATTTCCCCATTTTCCTATCATAAAACAAGTGTTGTTCTTCAAACTACCAAGCTCTTACCATGGTGCCACCCCATAAAATTCTTATGCTGCCTGCTGTCAATGAAATCTCTCTTTCTCTTCAACAAAGATATTTGTTACAGGTGCTAGCTACCTGGGACTGTTGCACCCAGCAGGAAGAGGCACAGGCTGGATGACGGTCATCAAAGCAACAAAGACAATTGATACTGTAGGGTGTTTTCCCCGAGGTATTGTCTGAGAACATGTGGTAGTGATGGGGAGAGCCTGAAAGACTGAGTCATATACCCAGTCACTTGCAGAAAATTACAGAGGACAAAAGCACATATAAAGAAGTGGCAGTAAAACAAAGGATATGTGTGCACACATGAGGAAAAAAAAAAAAAAAGGCAGTTTTGTTTTTAATTGCCATTTCTTAAAAAAAACCCACATAACTCAGCCATTAGTTCTAAGTACTACAGCTTTCCTTAACAGAGAAGAAAAGCCAGATAGCCTCCATTACACCCTTAGCATCAAATACAGCAGATCCTATTAAAGAACGTGGTTCTGCTTTTCCATCATTCTGTTCCATACATATGGAACATGCCATGAAATAATGGCAATGAAATAATAATGCTATGAAAAGATGGTTATTATTACTATTTTTGCAACTACAAGAGGAACCAAAAACTTCCATTTAACTAGAAGAATATACAATCATAAAGCCACAATCTGAAAAAAATAAGTAAATTCAAAACTGCATTGATGGTTTCATGTCTTGCTTGGTCCCCATGGTCTTGTGTATATCCTGTAAGCAAACATCTAATGTAGCAAAACACGTCATGTACTGCTCAGATGATATTAAGGACAGGTACATATTACATCCATCTTGCAAAGATAAGAACAGCATAAATACACATATGGGACATGAGAAAATACAGATCCATTATCAGCCTGTGCTTCAAATCTTGAAAATGCTCCACAAACAGAAGATCCAATCTATGACAGTTTTGCATCTACAGACATCATATGGGATCAACTTCTACCATATTTACTAATGCAGTGGATGCAGATTTTCCCTTTGGATTTTTCTACTAAAAAAAAAAAACAAAAAAAACCCCAAAAAAATAACATGCAGCTATTTCATACATATATTTCAGTTGTCAGTAATCAAGTGCTTGTAACCAGCTCATAGCAATTACCCACTGTGGCCATTCTATGTGCATTAATATCCTATACCATGCTCTCATTATTCTGAGCACTAAAAATAATAATAAAGGGGCACAGTCAAGCTAATTTAATAAACTTATTAAACTTTATAACAGACTGGAATTAAGACTTGGAATTCTTCAGCAGAAAAAAAAAAGGCAATACTATTCTTCCATAAGAAAAACTTCAGAATGGTGCCTATCTAATGCCATCCAAATCTACATGCTTTCTTCCATGCATCAATGCCACTTCGTTCAGACTGGCTGGCTTTTTCTGCAGTGACCTCATCTTGCCTCCTGTATTATTTAAAAAGATTTATAGCTGGGTGTCTCGTGTGGTGAAACATGAGCTCTGACCCCCAGGCTTAGAAGTTGACAGGCAGAAACATTAATATTATGCCACATTAGGAAAGAAAACTCATCAGTAGCAGCAAACCAAATGACAAGGTGAAACATGATGCTTCTTGTCATACATGACACTGAGCAGTTAAACGTACCCAAAAAGTTGTGCCCCTTAATGCGTTACCAGCAATGTTGCACCAATGCAGCAATCTGTGGTCCAAACCTCAGTTGCTGTGTCTCAGCTGGGTTTGCTACCAACTAAGGGTGATACAGAAGATCCTACAGTCACTGCAATCAGTAGTCAAATCTGCGTCATGAAGAAACACAACACAAGGTAATTCTTGTTGAAAAGAACACCTAGATAGTTAGGGTGGAGGATGGAGAGATACATAACCTGCAAGCAGGGCATTAGGAGTCAGAACTCAGAGACATGAAATGGCTTCTCCAAAAAAGCACTAGAAATTAGAAAAAGCCAGAGCAAGGGACCCTCCTGAGACCACATCTAGTAAACTTACACCACACGTCTCTCTTCACTGAAAATCTCTACAATGCTTACATAGCCAGCAAAATCATTTCATCAACAAACGCCTGTGTTTCAAGATACTGCACTGCCCACAAAAGAGCACAAAAACCTAAATCAAGATTTTAGAATGGCCTGGCTAATGTTAATGACTTGTAAAATCAGTTGTGATGCTTAATGCTAAAAACAGGCACAAACAACCTAAGCTTCAGGGAATTATCAGATTGACACACAGGTAAGCAGAAGATTTTCCTACCCAAATTCTGTGGACAGAGCTGTAATTTGGCAGAATATTTAAAGTAAGCATACACACACATACATATCTATAATCTTTTCTCCCCTTTTATACACACTGATGTCAGTGATATATAAAACTATACAGACTCAAGGTCTGAACTGAGAATACAGAATTTGCTATATCATAAATGTAGTAACTAAAGATTCAAAGTATTACCTACATGCATTTGGTTCAGGTGTGTGTTTTGCAAAATAAATTTGAAATAAATAAGAAATGAAAAGAAAAAATGAAGGGAAGAAGGGAAGAAGAATGTGAAGAAAGGGAAAGGCAAAAGCAAAAAGAGGAACTGTTGCTGTCTCTGCTTCTTAGCACCAGTCTTAGAAAGTCCTGTGAGCTTGAGCTACCTTCATGAATTAGAGGAGTAAAGACATATATGTTTAATCACTGAGGTAGATATGACTTTTATAAAACCATATATTTTATTTAAATGTGATTTCCTTTTCATAATAAAAAATGTATTAATATATACTTTCTGACTAATCTCAGCAATACTTGGTAGTTTTCCCATATCTTTAAATATTTCTTAGAACAAATGGTCTTGGTTCTTAGCATGTAATGTGTATGGGTGTGTGAGTGTGAAGAAGGTCCTGTTCCTCATTTGAGAATCTGAATTTGCCTTCTCAGGACCTGTTCATTTTATGTCCCTCTTTATAACGTATGGAAAAACCAAAAGCTGAAGCGGCAAGAGTTTTCTTCAGACATTAATCAGAGACACTCTTAAGGCAAAATGAGGCACAAGCAGACATTTTCACCACCTTCACATACTGGCTTTTCACCTTATTGAGCTCTCCTAAAATTCTGGCATGCCAGACCAGTTTTGGAGCGCTATTATAATTTGTACCCCTCTTGACACAATGCTAGTACCAAAACATACATGCACCACTAAGCATGTACATAGCCCCTCTTCCTCTGAATGCTCTGCTCACTAGATGCACACAGGGACACACATAACATCAAAAGCAGAGTATCAAGAGCATTTCTGGGCTTTATAGGTGTACAGAATGTACAGCATAATACCATCTTCGTTGTAAGGCCAAACCCTTGACTTTTGTAAAAGATACATATCAGCAACAGCTTACATATTTCTTTCAAAAAACATCTGCTCTTTTAATTAGAATTTTAAGCCAGCCTGTGGCATTGCATGTAAATCCTGGAAGTTCTGAGGTGCAGATTCTGCTTGCCTAAATATAGCTAATTGAAAAGGTCTTTTTCATAACAATCAGTTTTTATATATTCTCCTGCCCTTTCAAAAACTCAACAAAACCTAAAGAAAATTCTGAGAAGTTTGGCCTAAATCCCACCCATAAATGCAGAGGTGTGAGGCCTACAAGATTTTCATTTTCTGAGAAAATGAAACAAACACCAAGTTTTCCTGGCTCAATTCCATTTATTCTGCTACACCTGTAACAGGACACTGACCTTCTGCTACTTTTTATTTAGTTTTATTTACATGTCATGCAAATGAAAAAGAAAAAAGTGCTACATGCAGAGAAGCAGGGGATAAAAAGAAAAATGCAGGTAACTAACAAGTCCATATTGCCTTGTTGTAACTGCACATTTAAGTTGCAGGGTATTATTATTATTATTATTCGTGGATGAATATGGAAATTCACCTCTGGGCTGGAAAGCATGAGATGAAGGATAAGTTACAAACACCTCTTAAGTGCAGAGAAGAAACCGGCAGCCAGAAGATGCTACGATCACGTGCTTCCCAAGCCTACAGACTTTCAATTTAATTAAGTTCTAATAATTGCAAATACATTACCAAATATCAAAGAGTGCAATCAGAATACAATCAAAAAGGAGGGGAATATTTTCAACAAATCGGTTATTTGCAAAGCTTAGTCAACTGTCCATACAGCAACTGTGCCTATTCAGTTGAAGTTCCACATATGCTAATAAGGGATGGGGTTTTTCAATTATTTACAGATCAAATTGAGAACTTCGGAGAAATCTATTACATTTTTGAGGTTTTTAGGCTGAATAGGATGTGTCACACCAGTCTAAAGAAGTTCTTGTTTTATTTTTTTGGTCTGGGTATTTCCACACATGTATAATCAGAAAATCTGTCTTACCACCCAAGAAGGACACAGCAAGCACAGAACTCAAGCAGAGATGAGAGTTGCACAATGCTGATGCCATCTCCCTTATGCATTTAGAAAAGGCAAATAAGGCCTGACAGAACTGATCAGAAAGAGCTTTTGGCCTAGGGAACTGTGGATAAGGCCAAGACTGTAAATGCTGTAATCGGACAGTTTGGGACAGATAAACAGCTCATGTGCAGGTCTAAGTTCACAAGGACCAACATGCTGAAATTGTTCATCCTGTGGTGAAGTTGCACTGCTTGCATGCTGTAAGCCTACTATGTTTAACTTGCCACACACAGGTGGACTGAATGCAGGGAACAAGTGTCCTCTACTAAGGAGTGCACAATAGCCACAAAAAATCAGGAAAATGACATAAGGATTTCACATATGGTGAGGTCCTTGCCCATGTATGAAGAATAACCCCTGTATGAAGAATATGAAGTATGAAGAATAACCCCTACCACTTTGTTTGACACCTTGTTTCAGAGCACTCCCTCTCCCAGCAAGGGAGAAGTCTCTTCCCAAAGCTGAAGATGCCTCCTTCCCTGTGGATAGGACATCCAGGGCACAGCAGAAGTGGCAACAAAAACTGAGATTTATTTAAAGAGCCCCAAGTCTGCCACATGACAGCTGAACAGCACTAAAGAGGAGTTTTACAGGACTGCTAAAATTCTCCAAATACAAGGTGTCAAGTCCATACAACATACTGGTAATGTAAAAGCTGTCTCTCACATGGGTTGCAGTATTTTTAACATCTCCATCTAGCAACCCCCCCCTTATCCCTGGAAACACCTCTGTCAAATACCTTTCCAATACTAAAGCCCTCTTACAAAGACAATATAACTTCTTGTGAGTTTCAGAGTTCATGTAGAAAATCTAATAGTATTCGATAGTATTTTCATTTCCTGCCCACCATCCCACTGCAGCAACCTCTTTAAGCAGGTACTTTAACTTTGTCCTAGAAATCTATTTATGTTTACACTCAAGATGCATTCCTACCTACTGCTTTTCCCCAACTCCGAAAAAGAAGTGGAGAAGAAGGATTACATGAGGTAATTAACATCTGCAGTACACATTTCATTCATTTGAATTTTACTTTCTGCTCAAAAAACACACTCGTAATTTCCACACTGCTATTTAGAGGAACTTTCATCAATATGACAGTTTAAAAAATGATTCAACATATGTAAACAGCCTGCAGAAATGCATCCAACAAATACAAAATATTTGCAAATAGAAACATCCAAGACTTTCATTTAACTCTAGAAAATGAAAGAAACCTGTTTAAAAACAAGTTAAATTACTAATGTCTTTTTCCAAGAAAAGTATTTTTTTGTTTTGCTTTTCATTTTTAAAGATAAATGAGTTGACAGATGTTTCACTAAAATCATTAAGACAAGATGGCAATAACTTCTGGGTATGTTAACTAAACTATTGCTATCTGGATTATGTGATGCATGACAACACAGTTTTCACATTAGGTGCAGAAGCAGTTTGAAAGTCACTCATGTGAGCACTCTATGCAGTAGCTTTCATATTCCTAACCTAGAATACTATCAACAGAGGAACAGACATAAATATACCTGCATGTAACTTTAGTAATAGATTTAAGGTAGGTGCTTATTAATATCATGAAGATATGACTCTTAATGATCTGGGAGCACAGCCTTATATAAGGTTTGAATAATCACATTGTCTCATTGCATGCATAGTTTGTGCTTTTGTCTCAGACAGGTTCATTTTTCACTGGAGGGGAAAGGTTCATATCGCACGAGGGGGGTAACCAGTTGATGTTACAAGGCTGACGATTAGCCCCCTCACTGTTCCACATGACACTGGGAAGGACTCCAGCAGGCATCCTTAATGCCTGCTTCAGCATCTTGAAGAAATTAATGAACACAGCTTCGATGGCAAAACATTTCAATCAACCCCAACCAGCTGTGCCTACCATTTAAAATAGGAAAAAAAAAAAACAACACAATAATTTATCTATTTATTTAAAAACGGGCTTATCAAAAGTTTCTTCGAAGGATACAAGTTATTTTGGAAGTGGGAGAGGAAGGAATAAAAGGGAAGAAGGACAATGGTGGTTAGTGCCAAAAGATGTGCGATAGCCCCTGTGTTTGTTGAACAAATTAAGCACGTTCTGGTTTTTCACCTGCTGAAGTAGCAGCAGTGCATATGGCCCAGAAGTTAAAAATAAGGAAATATGCATACATTACCATACTTAATGGACGACCCTCTCCATTTAATATGCAAATTTCCTGAAATATTACTGAATGCCGTCTGTTCTAAATGAATAAATTTGAATTGCAATTAGAATAATCCTTTATAATTAATGAAAACTGTCAATTTTGGTTCATAAGTAATTTGATTAACAGGATGATGGGACACTTATCAAGTTCACTGGTCTGCTAGGGTATGAGAAAGCTGACAGGGAAAATAAGGTGGTCCAGGCACTTAGGCACCACTGGAATATTATCCTAAATTATTGATAACACAAGCTAATGAACTTCAGAAAGTGAACTCTGCATGCTTTATTTAAAGGGATAGTACAGCGGGGTGAAGAGTACTAGTTTGGTCATGATAACTTGTCCAAAATACAGTCATGCCATTAACCACTCTCAGAGGAAAAAAAATCCACAGGCAACAACGCACACCTACTTAAACCTGAAATTTACACTTTCCAGCTGCTTCCAGAGAGGGAAAAAATGTTCACACCATAAATGTAAGAAAGGGACAATGCAAGCCAGGTGGAACACAGTTTATATAATGTACCACAGACACTATTTTATGTTGTATTTCCATTGGTTAAAACATGGAACTCACTACACGTGGTTTTCCATCTTTTCTCTTCCTATCCTCTACCATGCTATTGGCCAGCAATTTTTTATTAATGCATTTTTGCTAAGTGAAAGCAGGAGAATGTTAATGTAGCAGTTTCAGATTTATAAGTAAAGCAATTTAAATAAACAAGCCACTACACACCCAAGAAAAACCCCAACTCTGAGGGCATAATTTCCCTCAACCCACGTGTTCACTGATATTAATGCCATTTTGCCACAAATGGGAAAGATGACTGTAGGCCAAAGCACCAGGCTGATACACCACTCCCTCTATAATTCCATTAACTTCAGGGGTCAGGGAGGATGTAATCCAATGCACAAGTTTCTCATAATGGCATTTTAAATCAGTACACCCATCAGCACACACAGGCTGGAATTCTGATAATCCACCTAATCAGCCCAAATGTGACTAATATAGGTGAATCTTAGTAAAAAATATCAAATCTGTGGCAATGTCTGAGGATATTACATTTCCCAAATCAGTTTAGTTTCTGAATGAAAAGTTCAGCTGGATATGTTATCCTGCCACAAAATTAATACGGTGAAATCACAGGGATATTTACTTTTTTTCACTCAGTCTTCTTACAAAGACATCCTTCTAAAAATATGCTTGATGCACAGACAGCATTCACCTCTCTCATGGAGCTATGTCATATTTTATATATTGCATATGGCATTTATTGTTTCCCATTATTCCATATTACCCTCATGCAGCAAATCAAACAATTCTGAATGCAACTGAGTGAGATCTCTTTCCAAACATCCTGATAGAGCACATCCTGGATACACCCACACAGTGTAAATGGAATCCAATGCAACCCGGCCTTTTATATTTTGCAAACACAAATTGAAAATGGTGAAATCACATACTGAACGAGACTACCCTTCACCTGAGCACAGGCACAGTGCCAGTGGATGCTGGGAGACAGTTTGTAAAAGCCTGCTATTGTATAACAAAAGCCAGTGTGCATGAGCAAGGTATGTTTTTAAACCATTACAGCACTGAGAACTCAAACCAGATTTTCAACAAATCACTGAAAGCCACTTCTGCGATTTAGGGACTAAATCTCTGCTAAATTTCAGATTCATACACTCTAATCGCCAAGCCACCAGCACTACCTACAGGAAGACCACAATTTTGAGTAAAATTGTATGCATTCACATACTCAAGAACAATACCTCATTTTTTAATCAAACTTTCTGATAACATCCAGCTCTTGCCTAATGCAGAACATTTCAACACAGGAGGTAACATGTGTCAAAAGTACAAGCATCTGGAAAAAGGCTTTTTGAAACCAAAATGCTCCAAACCACAGGTGTTGTTATAGGTAGACATTATTAGAATTGGCAAAGCCAGAAATGAGTTCACTTTACTAAACCTGACATCTATTCCTATGTAGCTATTTTAGCCTGTTTCAACAAGAAAAGACAGTTACCACAGCATTGAACACAGACATATCCAAACACTTTAGTGCTCAGCTCTTGGTACAGTGCTCATCAGTATGGCAAATAAACCACATCACAAAGAAAACAATGCCATAATTGGTCAGTGGGCCAGTTTCCTGTCTTCTTCCCCTGAGGCAATCAGGCCTTTTTTTTTTTAGACTCATTTCCTAAGGAAACGAGGATCTGTGAGATCACATTGTCTGTTCATGAGTCCCTCCCCCAATAGTTTTAACCCCTTGTCCATTCTCTATATGTCTCAAAAAAATAAAGTTTGGATAGCTTCATGAAAATACATGTCTCAGCTAAAATAGAAGCAAGTTCTGTGGAAGTATAGACAGGTACAACTCAACCAGACAAGCAGCAAGTGCATTCTTGCGCAGTCCAACTGGAATGGGAGCACAGGATATGAGGAGCAAAGTTAAGGGATAGTTATAAAAGAAGGCAGGAGAGGACTGGATGTTTGCAGCGGAACATAGGTTCATAGGAAAGTAGTAAGAATACTGGAGTAGGGGCTATAAAGGTTGTCAGCGATCAAAGAGCATTATGGTGACAAGTGGACATGAAGAATGGAGTTATTTTGACAAAGGAGCACAGGAAACAATACAAATCTGTAGAAAAACAGGATTTAGTTTCATTAGTTTCACTGTTCATGGAACAAAATTATTTCAACAAAGCTATACTTTTTTTTTTTTTTTTTTTGTATCTCTGTTTCTACTTTCCTTTCACCCCCCTTCTGAAGTTTGGGGATTTTTTTTCTTGCTGGTGTGCTATGTAAGAGCACCCTTTGCAAGCAGTAAGACACCAGAAGACTTGTGTATGAAAAAGCTAAATTATCAGTTGTGCATACAAACATAAGAAAGGTTACGTTTATGTCACTGACTTCACTTGCTAATAGGATGTGGAAATTAAGTGCAACTTCATCATGCCCCTTTTTACTACCTTCCAACTTTCATAAACATTTGCCCCAGTCTTCTTCAAAAGAGATGTCCTTTAAGAATCCAGCAACCATTTTAGTAACTCTAAGGGTTATTACACCGATTTAGGAATAGGATACATGAGGCAGTAAAATGCCTCTAACCATATGACTACAGCAAGACTAATAATACAATGCAAACAGTGAAGTTAAGAAGTCCTGTGTCTAGATCACAAGACCATAATTCCCCTGGAGATCTACAATTCCAAAAGCAGATAAACCAGCATTACTCATTTGGATATGTGAAGGTTGAAGAAGGGTAATCTGGATAAGTAAATGCTAGCCTAAACAAAAACACACAAAAAAATATTCCATTCTGAGGTTTTGGTATCTTTTACTACATAATATAATGAAGGCAGGTCAGTTATTATTTCATATGAGCAATAAAGACGCATCTTAATAAGGAAACACTTCAGCTAAACAACAGCTAAAAGTTCCTAGTGCAATCTCTCATTTTGTTCATTCACACAACATAGGAGAGTTTCATTTAATACAGTTCTAGGTTCTGCACTGGGGCAAGACTGAACCATCCACTAAACAATCAGAAACAACATCAGGACCTTACTGAAGGACATACCACATGTTGGACACAAAAATGTCTCTGTTTAATTCTCCATCACTCAAATGGGAAGCATGAATATTATATTCTTCCAGCAGAGCTTCAGAATTATGATGGCAAAGAGCAATTCCCAGCAGGTGAGAAAAAATATCTAATAGTACATACGGAAAATAACTGAAGTTTGGAAGTTTTTCCCTTGGGCTATATCAGTAACCATGCTATCAAATAGGACCTGTCTATTATTTTATTCCTATTATCAGGGCATCCAAGAACCACCATCATTTTGTCTCCTTAGCAACTAACACTGAAAAAACCATGGCACCTCCAATACAGATTATAGTGACATAAACCCTTCTGGATATGGATGTAAATAATAAATTTATTTATTCACGATCTTTGAATATTTTTTCTTCATTATTTGCTGAGCAAAGAAAATTAATTATTTTTAAGCTGCTGAGGTTGGGAAGGGAAGGCTAAAATAGAGTGAGTGTTATGCAAAGTTTTGCCCCAAACAAATGAAAGTCTTTGAGTGAATTATGGTCTGACTAGTTTCTTTTTTAAGACACATCAAGGCATTTCAGTATGTGTCAATAAAAGCCCACCTGGAGAAAGAAATTACAGAGTACTGGAAAGAACGCCAAGATTACTCAAGTCTTTGTGTCTTCATTTGTTTTAAATCTGTGTGTTGATAAAACAAATGTAGAAATTAGCCATATGGAAACTTAGTTTTGGTGCAATATCTTCATCTGTCACCGCATTTGGAAAAAAGCAGACACACAAGATCAGTGGCCAGGGAGGGAGGGCGAGAACAGCACACAAGGAAACAATGCTGAACATATGCACAGGATTTCGACCTCGCAGCATGGTGACTAATGATTATTTCATAAATATTGAAGCTGTGATGGATTATTATTACTGAAAAGGTACATTTTTAAAGATCACCTAACAGTTATTGTATAGAAAGGGAGCTCACATCTCTCACTGGGACAACCTGTCCTTATATGCAGTGTTTCTTACCCAAATTAAAACCACACACTATTTTCAATTCAAACCTTAGACCAAATCCATGTAAGACAGGGGCTTAATAGCTTTCCAAACTCTCATTTGGCCTCAGTTATACAACCAGCTGACACTGAAAATAATTAATGCCCTTTAGGACTCGCATCTGCTCCTATGGTTCCATGTCAAGGTTTTTAATTGGGCTATTTTGGCATTTGGAGACAATGGCAAGGTGAAATAACCTTTCTTTAATATTTCTGAGGTCAGAAGTTAGTCCTGCCAAAGGTCATCCTTCAGGTTCACAAATGAGTCATTTGTATCACCTAATGCAATCTGTGACTTGCAAATTGCACTGGGAGATGTTATAGTGCATTAATTAGTCCATGTGGTGAATACTGAATTCATCATTACCAGTGAAGCCTGTGCAGGCATGCCAATACTCGTTTTGGTGGGTTGCAGTAGCTGATTATATTATATATTCTCCTTCAGACTGTGGCATTTAATGTAAGGACTTGTTTGCTGCTAAAAGCAAAGATAAGGACAAATTGGTACTCTCCCACTGAACACTGCAACCAACAAAACCTACATGTCAAGAGTTACTTGAGTGTGCAAGAAGCTACCTCAGCCCACCAATGTGGCTTCTATTTCACAGATACACCAGCTAACACCACTGCTGGATTGTACTCAAGTCAGAAGACCAGTTGAAACTTAGAAACTGGGCTTAGTTGTTCTCCCTGCTCTTCTGAGAGTAAAGAGTAGCTTTGATTTTTTGTTTTTTTGTTTGGTTTTGGTTTTGTTTGTTTGTTTGTTGTTGTTTGGTTTTGTTTGTTTGTTTGTTTGAGTTTGGCTGGTTGGCTTTCTCCATAGCTGTGGTGGTCACAAGGTTTAAAAACAGACAGGAATAAACAGTAATTAACTGCAATTCTCAAGTGACTGCATGCCCACAAAAAAGGGGCCTTTGGAAAAGCATGAAAAAAAGTGCAAAAGTAGCACTAGCATCTTCAAGTGAGAATCTGGTTATCAGTCAAATATCCCAAGCTTGCCAGATTTCATTTCCAAAATACAGAAGATGTATTGCTATCATCTTGTACAGGGCATTGAAAATGACCTAATGTCTCCAGCAGCTTGGCACAGGGTAGAGACACTCCTCTCAAGCCTCAAAGATCTCTCCAGAGGCAGCAGTGGGGCTGCTCTGTCATCCCACAGGCCTCCGTGCCCTAAATCTTCCCCTGCACTGATGCTCTGTGGCTGGTGCTGTGCTTCCTACATTCCTTGCAGCAGCCTGCCTTGCAGCCCTTCTACATTTTGGGTCCTTCTGACCCCAAAGGTCAATACCAATCCCAAGCCCACTTTTTAAAATCAACATTTAGTCAAGCTTGCTTGTTGCAAAGAAACCTTGCAGAGAATTTCACCCTAAGACACAGTCTGATCTTTCAGCTGGTTGGCAGCTATTACCTATAATGAAGGGATTATTAATTTCTGTTTCAGAGGGATAGGAGATCCGGATATGGACACGGCATGACTGTACCATCTGTGCAGTTGACATATATTGATTCATACCATCTTCCCATCTGTCCTTGACACTACAGACCATCAGAGGTCACAGTCAACTCTTTGCTGGAATCCCCCCAAAAACCAAGTTTTCATCCAGTTCTCTGTCAAAAAAAATGCTTCAAAACACTTTTACAGAAAATGGATGATCTCTTCAGTGTATTACGGAAACTTATAAACATCCCACAGTTTGACTTTCTATACCTCTTGTGTTCTAGAGTACACAAGAGGTATAATAATGCCCAATATTATCAAGCAATGACAAATAGGAGCTTCAGTGTCCCTCAATGATAGGCTCAGGCTAAAATGTTGCTCTCGAAACAATAAAGGGCTGAAGAAACTATAGAAATTACTACAGCTCTAAAAAGATTTACACACATATATTGTACTAGGTACAACAATCAGTTGGAGCACAAGGTTGAGAAATGTGAAATTTGGTTGCATGTGCCTATGGAAAGTGGTGGGGGAAAAAAACTAGAACCAGCAACTGAGTAAACCATGAAATGCATCAAAGTCTCTGGAGATGACTTAGTTTTGTTTTCATGATAGGGATCATTTTTTTTTTTCCCTGTCATCCGGTACAAATTGCTAATAGCTAAGAAATTAAAACTTTTGAAATGGCCATTTCTGGCTTTTGTTAAATATTTCATCTGACATAGGCCACAATATAACTGGAAGCACTGTGTTTAATCTGGGCTGTAACACAGCACTCAAGCAAAACTGTGTTTCGAGTGAGTTACAACTGTCCCAAAACAGCCTTGGGTTAAAACATGTCATGCTTTTTTCTCACTCCAAAGAACCACTTGAAGAAAATCCAACCAGATTTGAGCAAGCCTAGAATTTTTAAAAGTCTGTGGTACAAGGAATGGAATTACACAATGATTTTGTTGTTGCCATTGTCACAGAAATGACTGCACACTTCAATACTCATACTTAATAATTCAGTCCTCATGCACCGATTTCTTCTATAGGCTTTCTCACCAAGTTGAACTAAGTGAAATCACAAAAAACGCACCACTTTTTTTACATATAAAAAGGAAGGCAAGAGGACAGTATGGTCTGCCTGGGTATCAAACCTGAAGTTGTACGCCCTGGTTTGATCCACGGCCATGGTTAACACTACTAAACTCTACTAGCAGCAATTTCTCTACTCAAAGTGTTAACATACTCGGAAATCTCTCTACTGTTGTTGGAGCACAATAGCAAGTAGAAGCCACAGTGAAGGCACTCATACTGAATCCAACTTGCAACGCCAACATGGCAGCTTCACGTGTTCAGTCAACCCAAAACATGCTCAAAAAGCCATGGATGTGGCCAGCTGGGAACTCTCAGGTGACAACAGCACCTTGGCAGGAGCATCTCTACCTGGTTACATGTCCACATTTGCCAGGACAGCCCATAGCAGCCAAGGACAACCCAACATATTTTACAGCAGCTGCGTAAGCTCACAACCCAGCCAGCTCCTGAAACTCAGTGATCACAACACACCACTGCTGTGGTCTCTACCTCGTACCTCCCATTACATCAGCTGTGCTCACCCAACTGGTGAATTTTATGAATTACTTTTTAACACATCTGTCCAAAACAGGCAACAGTGCACTAGGGTGTGCAGGCCGCTTGCCCTCATTTTTGTCTGTGCCAGACATGTGCTTTTCCCCGGCTTTGTGTGTGTAGGGGCTATGACTACTGTTTCATGGCAGCACTGCACATCAACCCCAGAGATCCGCCGTAACATGGCCACCTCATGCACGGCGCTCAGGGACTTGTGAGTACACCAGTGGCTGCCCCGAAAACATGAAAGTCCTGCTCACCTGGGGCATTTCTGCTTTTGGTGGACTAAATGGCAGAAAAAACAAGGGGGGGGGGGGGGGAGACTACCACGCAAAGCACTG
>JASSUY010019660.1:7199-18129 GCA_032466535.1 Forpus xanthops
TCAAATTCATGTCTCTCCAACTTAGAGACAAGGATGTCATGCGGCACAGTGTCAAACACTTTGCACAAGTCCAAGTAGATGACATCAACTGCTCCACCCCTGTCCATCAGTTCCATAGCCCCATCATAGAAGGCCACCAGATTATCAGGCAGGATTTCCCCTTACTGAAGCCATGCTGGCTGTCATCAAACACCTTGTTGTTTTTCATGTGCCTCAGTATGCCTTCCAGAATAATCCGCTCCAAGATTTTGCCAGGCACAAGGGCTAACTGGTTTGTAGTTCCCAGGCTCATCCATTTTCCCCTTCTTGAAAATGAGGGTTATATTTCCTTTTCCAGTCATCAGGAACTTCACATGTCTGCCATGATTTTTCAAATATGATAGACAGTGACTTAGCAACTTCATCTGCCAGCTCCTTCAGTACCTGTGGATGGATTTCATCAGGTCCCATGGACGTATATACATTCAGATTCTTAAGTTGGTCTTGAACCAGGTCCACTCCTACAGTGGGCATAATGTTTTCATTTGTGCAGTCCCTGCATCTGCCTTCCAAGACTTGAGTGGTGTGGTCAGGGCGTTTGCCAGTGAATACTGAGGCAAAGAAGTCATTAAGAACTTCAGCCTTCTCGAAATCCAGGGTAGTCAGCTCTCCTGATAGCTTCTGGAGAGAGCCCATGTTGTCCCTAGCCTGTCTTTTATTCACTATGTACCCAGAGAATCCCTTCCAGTTATCTTTAACATCCCTAGCCAAGTTTAATTCTAAGTGAGCCTTAGCTTTCCTGATCTGGTCCCTAGCTCCCCAGACAACATCCCTGTATTCTTTCCAGACTGCCTGTCCTTGCTTCCTCCTTTTTTTCCTTTGAATTTTCCTCAGCACGTCCTTATCCATCCAAGGAGGTCTCCTGGTCCTCCTGTTGCACTTCCTTCTAGTTAGGATGCAAGAGTCCTGGGCTTGTAGCAGGTGATCCTTGAATATCAACCAACAGTCTTGGGTCCCCCTGCCCTCTAGGGCTATATCCCATGGAATCTTACTGAGCAGGTTCCTGAAGAGGCCAAAGTCTGATCCCTTGAGGTCCAGGGCAGGGAGTTTGCTGCACATTCTTCTCACTGTCCTGAGGATTTCGAACTTGACCTTCTCATGACCATTACAACTAGGCTGCCCAGGAGTATCACATTTCCAACCAGCCCTTCCCTGTTGGTGAGAATGAGGCCAAGCATGGCATTTCTCCTTGTCAGCTCCTCTATTACTTGCAAAAGGAAGTTGTCTTCCACACAATTGAGGAACCTCCTGGATTACTTCTGTTTGGCCGTACCATCCCTCTAACAGATATCAGGGTGGTTGAAGTGCCCCTTGAGGACAAGGGCCTGTTAGTATGAGGCTGTTCCTATCTGTCTACACAGCACTTCATCCACAGAGTCCTCTTGATCAAGTGGTCTGTAACAGATCCCCACATTAATGTCCCTCGTAGCAGTTCTCCCTTTTACCCTGACCCACAGACTTGCTGTTAATGGGTCACCTGTCCCCAGACAGAGTTCCATACTCTCCGGCCTATCCCTAACATAAATAGCAACTCCTTCTCCCCATCTGCCGGGCCCGCCTTTTCTAAAGAAGATAAGCTTCTGTTGTCATGGAAATAAATATGAATTGGAGTCCCCAAAAATCAATTAAAAAAAAAAATTTAAGTGGAAGAACCAGGTCCATAATTTACAGGGGAAAAATCAATTTTAACTACATTTAGTTTCTGTTTACAAGATGAATTATTTCCTTTGCTTTAGTAAATTATATCTGTGCAAGCCAAACATCATTACATGACTTAGAATAACTCAGAAAATGATTTTCATAGCATTGAGTGAATTAAGGCATCAGGATTTGAAATATATGTTTTCTTCTATTTATACTTTTTTTTTTTATTCTGTCCTTGCTGAACTTTTTGGTCATTCTTTATTCAGGTCTTATCAAATAAAAGAGCAAAATGGACCAGTGGGTAAAAACACTCTAACAAGCTAAGGCTCTCCATTCAGTTTGTGATGAAATATTCAAACACATTTTCCACTGGTAACAACTTATTTGTGACTGATTTAAATGATACACTGAAAAATGTCCATATAATCTTCCATATAATAAGTTTTAAAAAAATTAAAACTGAAATCACAGTTTAAAGAAAAGCTAGAAGACATTTCAGTCATCATTTACTTGACTGTAAGTTTTCTGCCAATACAGTGCGTGCTTTCATTAAAGAAGTTAATACAGCTGCAAGTTTAATGCAGTTTGTGATCTAGAGTTGATAATATGTGAGCTATCGACCGTCTTGGTGGCTATTGATGTCATTACCCTTCACATTAAAAAAAATAATGCTCTTCCCAATTATTTTTCACCATGAAGAACTTGTCAACAAAACTGAAAGGAATATAAGTCCTTAACCTGTTCTCTGCCTCTTTAAGCAAATTTCTTTAAAGTACAAATAAGAATATTAAGAATAGCAACTGATTCAAAATAATATACCTGACTTTGAATTCCCTTCTTCTGGGTAATTACTTTTTCTGTAATATACACCTGGCACAGAAAATGTCTTTTTTACCACAGTTTAATCAATGCCAATAAAAATATATGAGCTTGAAGAATCAGAGCACATGGATAACAGAACTACATACAGAACTGATTTTTTTAAACAGATTTTCTTCTTTATGAAATATTTCTATTTTGATGAGAATTTTGAACTCATGGGGTTTAGTGATTTTGTTTTCTCTCAAACTATAGTCAAAACTGAGAGATGCTAACTATGAAATTCACTATGACCTCAGGAGAAACTGGACAGACCTTCCTTGTCAATTAATCAATATGAATGTTAGTTTTGCCAAACTCTATTTCTCTTTTTATTTAGTTGGATGATAAGATCTAAAAAAAAAAAAATTGCGGGGCCAACACAGGCAAACAATTAACATTTACCTGCCTCCATTATGTCACTGGTGTATGTATTTTGCTTCTGTATTTTGTTCCGTCTTTGACGCAAATTAGGAGTTTTCTGGAAAAAATCAATCAAATTACAATCATTACCAATTACTTACACTTGGAACTGACAGACATAAATTTGCAAGCTGTAAGTCCACCCCATGAATTTCATCTGCTCATTGATTTATTAAAATTTCATGGAAAGAACAGTAAGATCTTGTTATACTGAGACCCACAAATGTCAACACTGTCTTCCCTAGAAAAATAGTCACAATTGTTCTTTCTGTATTTAGTAGTATATTGTTTCAAATACAAAAAGAGGAATTTCAGCACAACTAGGAAAAAACATTTCAGAAACAGATTAAAAGCAATGATGCTAAAACCAGAGGAATCCTATACGTTTACAGAGCTTTCCACTTCTTCATTTGGCAGCAGTCCAGGGCAGTTGTTTATCCAGAGAAATCATGCTTACAATGTGAAATGAATTGGCAGTCTCTTTCTGTTCTCTTTCTGATACTCAGAAATACTGCTATGTTGTAGTATCCATGCTAGTAACAGATGCGAACAGAGAAATCAAGGTCTGGGTAGGTAAGAGCCAAACCTGACTGACTCCTGAAGACTATCTCCATGGATCCAAGTTGAAGCAGCCTGAGTGAAAAGGTCTGTCTTCTAATTTTTTCCAGCAGCCTTGCAGACATTAACTCTTCCTCAGGTTTAAACTGCAAAACCTGTTGAAAGGCTCTTGTCCAAAAGGTTTTTTGCATTTTTCAAATTAAATGAGATTAGTGTTAAAATAGGTACTATCTCTGACTATAAATATTGTATCATTTATAGTCCTAGATCATTACAGTTACAATAATATTACTATGTACGATAAATAAAAAAGGACTAGGTCAGAAAGCATACGGAGTCATTTACCTTGGCACTGCCATATTCTACTGAGTAAAATGGTTTCCACTGCTTAATGCATGACTAGGAAAAGCAGCTCTATCATCTCGTATAACTTTGTGGATTTGGGTTATATTTTCTGGCTGGAGGACAATGACATGCACTTTGTGAAAGGCATAAAGATAACAATGCTCTTAGCGCCTTTCTGAAAAATCCATTGCATATTTGAAGCAAAGGGGTAACTTTCCTATTTTATCTGACAGTGTGTTTTCTTTGTGTGCTAAATGCTCAACTGTATTTAAAACTATGTTTTCAGTTACGTGATTAACTTTGTGCATTTGTATAGCCCCATTGTGCTTCATAGGATTACTCAAGTAGAGAAAAGTTTGCAGAATTACAGCACAGATTTGTTGATAAAAGTTTTTTCCAGTGGAAAAAAAAAAAAAAAAGGACTTTTTTTTACAGTTCATTCATTCGCTGAGGAATATGCTGTTATAAGTATTTTAGTCTTTTTAATTACAGTACATTATAAAATAGTAAAGATAACATTTCCCTGGAAACTGAGTGTTTATCTCCATTCTGTAATTTTAGAAAGATGATAGAAATGTCACTGTCACTATTACAAGAATGGCCCTCTGAATTGGTTTCATTAAAGTAACCATTAAACATCACTCTGAATCATAATAAATTTAAGTAAATCTTCCATTAGAATGTATAGCTCCAAAGTTTCTCAGAACTTGCCATGGAAATACACACAGATTTTACAATTTCCACAGAAAACAAAGAGGGCTTCACTTTCAGGAACTACATTTGCCTTCTCATGGGCAAAATGTACACTTCCATTTAAAAAAAAAACAAAACAAAACAAAAAACCTACCTTGTGTGATCAGTTTAAATTCAATCTTTTTTTATTTTAAAATTTTTGCCATTTTTTTTAACACAGTTCTCCATAGTAGTCAAATAATGATATGATAAGGGGCTATATTGTTTGAAGAATTTTCTAATTTACTAATACAACACAAGCATGCACAGCAAAGTGGCTATATCAAAAACACGAGCAATCAGCTGAAACAAAATGAAAATTCAGATTACCTTCATTGCCTCAAACTAATTTGAAAAGCTAGGTAAATTTTTAGCTACATCATCTTCTCCAAATCCTGTTTCAAACTGAGGTCATATCCTACTCTTTGTTCATGCAACTAGGCAATTTGATCTTGCTACAGAAGCATCACAATTCCTCTGAGCTGAGCTGTGTCCCAAGATGCTAGCAAGAATGTATCCCTGTTTTCATTTTGACTGCTGTTTTACATATCTTAGAATCATAGAATGGCTTGGGTTGGAAGGGACCTTAAAGATCATCTATTTCCAGTCCTGCTTCCAGGGTCAGGGACACCTCCACTAGACCAGGTTGCCCAAAGGTCCATCCAAACTGGCCATGTTCTGGCATGAACTTCAACCGAATCAACTGTCCTGGTCTTGTCAAAATCTGTTACAAATACTTCTTTACAACTGGAAACCACACTTACATCCATAAAGGGGACATAAATAAAAACTGGGAGGAGCTTGTTTGCAGTTAAAACTCTGGACTGAAACTCAGAAGATCTGTGTTCACACCTGGCTCTGACAGACAGCTTTTGAGTGATTTAATCTTTCTGTGGCTGAGGTCCCCAAGTATCATACATCTTTTTATTGGTTTTATCTAGAAGGGAAAGTTCCTTAAATCCAGATTTGCTCCTGACATTATATATGTACTAAAAAAAAAAAAAAAAAACACTATAGGCCAAATTCTTGTTTGATTTTTCTAGATACCTCTATATAAAATAAAGTATTTTTGTTCTCAGAAACAACATGGCAATCTTGTTCTCTACCTTCCACATGAACTGATGTTATGGGCACTGGATAGAATGTTTTCCTCTCTGAAGTTATTGGTTAAGCTATTCTTGCCCTCAACAGAGAGCATAATTTCACTGAACATGTTTGCAAAAGATCAGTTAACTGGATGTTTTTTTCTTTTTTGCTCTTCTCAGTTTAATCTGCCTGCAGTTGCTGCAGTGCTATTATTTCTGCATCAGGAGAGTTTGGTTTGCTCTTGCTTGCGCGGAGCCAAGTCTCTCAAGTGCTCCAGTGGGAACAGAACAAATCCATTGTCAAATTCAAGCTACGAAATGAACAATGGATTGTTACTATGTGCAGACACACAAGCAGGCAAAAGCCAACTCCATTTTCAGACTGATTTAAAGAACTGCACCTATCAATGTTACCCTAGTGATTGCCAGTTCATCAGTTAAAACAAAAGGGAGAATCACTATATCTCAGCATCATCATTAAGTGATGGTGTTCTTCAGACTGAAACAGTGTCATCCCACTCGAATGCACCTCTAAAGTAATTAGGATCTTATTGGACCCTATAATCCAGGCATCAGGCTCCTGAACTGACGTTCAGCTAAACATTTCCTTTTCAGAAAACCAGCCTGGCAATCGAGCATCCAGTTTACAATTTTCAGGTGTCAATCTATTCATATAAAGTACATTTCAGTGAGTGCAAAGAGAAAAGTCCAGCTATACAACAGCCTTTGCTTGGCATTTCTGAAAACCAATGTTTCCTAAACACCTTCATGGAGGCTTTTAATTAGGAAAGTATACAGCTCAGTAAAAGTTGTAAGGCTTTTTTACTTCAGCAGTTTCCGATATGCAGCTGTAATCTTTCTCTTAGAATTGTCAATGCATATTATTCCAGGATCTGATCATTACATGTCAAAGAAATAGTTTTCCATAACATCAGAGAAATTAAGTCAATATTCACTTTGTAACTGGGTCTTGAATTTCAGTGTTTCCTTATAGGCATAAAGTTCATATTACCTCTAAGACCAACTTTCAAATTAGAACCTGAAACTATGTCACTCATATGCAATTAAACAAGCCATATATGGGACTTGCTAGTGAATGCAGTTCTCAAAAACATCCATTACGAGGAGAGCTCATTATTTTCAACACAGCATGAATGTTAATAGATATCTGTGTAGATCATACTCATGGTAGTGAAAGATTACATGTACATCTTACTGTATGTGGAAACAAACTCAAGAAAGGCAGAAAGGCACCACACCAGTGTCTGACTAGACAAAGCAGAACAGCCAGAGAACTTGAACTGTCCTTGTGTCCTCTTTAACCATACCAGTATACTGTGATCAGAAATATCCTTAAAGATATGCTGAAGGGCATGAAACTTCGCGTTTACAGAAAAAGCACCAGTATAGTTCATTTTCCACAGTTTCCAACTGATTGGTATCCCCAGTAAAAAAGGTCAGGCTTAATTCAGAAAGCGGTCCGTTCATAGTTGATGTAAGATAAAGAAAAATAAATGCTGTTTAACTCACCCAGTAGGAAAGCATTCCGTTATACTATGCTTAAAAAATATGTACTCATGGGCATGTGTGTTTATTGCACAACTACTGAATGTTACAAGCATGTAATAAAAAAATGCTGTTCCTAGCTCATGAAAAGATGATTGAAAAATACGACAGGCATTTTTGAGCTTATATGACAAAGGAAAGTCTAGCAAAACTTAACAATAGGTATTATTACTGCAGCTGTAATCTCAGGATTTCAAAATTTTTAATATCCATTTTAAGTACTTCAGCACTACTTTGCAAAATCCCTGTTAATGATCAGCTCTAAAAATTACTCAAGTCAGCATTTTGTCTATAAAGCACAAATGGAAGATAGAAGTTTAAAATAATGCTGCCTATTCTCTACACAATTGAAAAGCTGTGCCAATATTATCTTTGTTGCAGCAGCAGCTGCTTGCAAATGCCTTTAGAACTGATTTGGGTCTCTGTCATGTGCTAATGGAATCGGACATGGGCTTTAATAATGTGTGTTCAATGTATACAGTTCCTGGGTGATCCTACCAGAGCAGATAATTTCCTAGCAGCACACTGAGTGTGCAATTACGGCATCATCATATGTGCATGGATTTTTTTTAATTCATTTGGAGTAACTCTTTTTTTAGTATCAGTCTCTGCCTTTATCTGCTGATGGTTGTTAGCTGCCTGAGTTTAGTCACACAGATTTGATACATACACCCAGTTGTTCCCTTGCAGCTAATAAAGAAATGAGGGATGGGGGGGGGAAAGGCCCCAGAGAAACTGATTCCAAATAAAGGTCTGATAAGCAATTTAAGCAAATATGTATTTTCCACATTTTTAGATATTTTAATATTTCACTTAGGAACAAAATTACTAAGATTAAGGAAACACCCCTTGAATGAAATCTCCATATTTTTGGGGGGATAAGCCCAAGATTCCTGTTCTTGGGCAAAAATCTCAGTATTGCCAAGCAGTCCCACAGGATGAAACTCTCACTGTTGCAAAATCTGTGACTGACAGGGCTATGAGAAGGACGTAATGTAGGCATGTGGAACCATCTGACCTATGTTACAGCAGCAGAATGAAGGAGGTAGGAACAGAGGGCTGTGCTAATAAATAGCAAGCACACTGCCCTTGCAATGACTTTCTGCATAAAGCAATCTAACAGTCCTTAATTTTCCTATGTATTTCCACCAATTCATTAATGTTGTTCCACTTACTTGTTGAAAGTAGGAAAAAATAATGTAGACAAAACAACACCAAAAAATACCTGCAGGAACTGTGGTCTTAAATGTGTAATAACTCTCAGAGTGTAGGTATGTCTGTCAATGATTCAACAGAAATTGTTTCAAATTATATAGTCTGTGTGCTTTATTCACAGACAGTTCTTTTAAAAACTTACATATTTAAAAATAAATTTTAAAGAAAAATACAATCTATTGTCCAAAGAAAGTTATGAGAAGTAGAAAAATTCTTCTCACTCCAGATTGGCAGAATGAGAGCAAAGTGAAAACTGGGACAGGGGAATAAATCAGGTAGTCATTATTTTAAATACATGCTGATCTGGTTAAAGAAACTACTGAAGGTCGATTAGGAGTGAGAATGAATGTCTTCTGTGCGGTCATCCCATTACCACCAGCAGAAGTTTCATTCAGGAAGCATTCTTAAATGGAGTCTTACTGTCATGGGAATAGCAACAAAGAATTAATGGCATTGCTTCATACTGCTAGTCCATCAAAATGCAGCATTTTGGTGTCCGCCACATTGAAAAAACTATGCTCCACTGTATGGAAAATTATTCCCCTGAACAAAAGAGAACGGGATTTTTTTCAAATATATATTTTCAGTTGCAACGACTGCAATAAAAATCACAGTATGGTAGCTGAAGTATAAAAGTACCAGCAGTTCTCTAGAAAAGTGATGACTCCACATGACAACCCCACAGACTACACTGCAAAACTGATGACCTTGTACAAGATTTTAATAAAAACTTTTTTGCTTATAATCTGAAGATTGAGATTTAGCACATTTTACCTGGATACAGTCTAGTACAATAGCTATAAATAGAAGGCATTCCTTGGAAATGAAAGTAGGTTTGTGAGCAAGATTATGAAAAGCACTGAGACGGATTATGGGGGGGAAAAAAGCAAAACAAACCCACATATAGACAAACAGAAATAGTCTCCTACCTCAGGTAAATCAACTGAAGTTAGACATCCAGGCTGCTTCAGTGATCTTGAAAATCCTATTAGGTACCTCTAAGCATCTAAATGCCTTTGAAAATGTATCCTTCTCTGCCTAACATTATTAGAAATCATTGGACTTGAAAGGCTAAAGGGACTCAGCCTCATCTGCAATATACAGCTGTACATTTCAAGCAGAATTCATGCGATTCAACAGTACAGCTGTCCAATCAAAGATCCCTTCACTGTCAACAGAGGAAGATAGACACACATCATAAAATTGCCCATAAAGAATAAAGCACTCTCTGGAAATACTTTTCTCAGACTTGGTATAAATTGGCCTCTTGAAGACAGAGGGAGTTTAAATGACTAGACACATAACTCATACCTGCAGTCTAGGAACAGAATGAAGAATTCTCTGTACTGCTGATTTGAGAAAGTTTTTTGTTGAGCTTCTGCTCTGCCCCAAGCAGTAATTAGGTTCATGTTTTAGCCTGTACAACTGTGATGACTGTCACATTCAAGGAAAGTTACAACATACAGAAAGGTTCCAGGCACCAATTTTCCAACACATCCTCATCACCACGAATCCCCTGAAAAAATATCTACATGTTGGATCACTCAATGAATGTATCAGGTCACTCAAAGACACAAAGATACAACCATGCTGCAAGCTGCCTGCTTATTTAGAGACTCCTTTTAACACAGAGGTCTCTCCTTTCTGGTCTCTCCTCTCTTCTACTTGAGAATTAAACACTCTGCAAAGCTACTCAGTGAAGCCTGTTACAGGAGAGCACAAGACTTGGGTCTCTTTAATTCAACACTACGCTCATGAAATGCAAATAGAAATGGGGCCTGTTCATTTGACAACAGAGAAAACTTCTGAGTTCACTGAGGTGAAAGAGTTACCCAGGGAACCCTCTGAAATACTAATGGAGGGTAAGAACACAACATTTTGAGGTAGGCAGGGCAGGGGCAGCAGAATAATAAACAGAAGGAAATTAAGGGAATTTGTGAATTGTCTTTCAGAAAATGGCAGAGGTAATAAGGACACATAACAGCAGTAAAAAAACATACCATTTGGAGGTTGATTTTTCATTCCACAATGCTCCCTATGCTGTGAAGTCAAGTAACAATTCATTCTGAGGGCACAAAATGTAGGAGAGAAAGAAAAGGCCTTCCCATTCATCCCATACTTCCCATAAAATCTTATTTATTCACTAGCTAAAAATTAACAGAGATACCTTTTACAGCCATTTGTTCTCATTATACTAAGTTTTGTTCTGCTATTAATCTTGGAAATGTGACCAAGCTACAAACAGAACAGTCATAGAATCATAGAATCATAGAATAGTTAGGTTTGGAAAGAACCTAGAGACCATCTAGTTCCAACCCCCTTGCCATGGGCAGGGACATCTCCCACTAAACCAGGCCACCCAAGGCTTGAACCTGGTCTTGAACACCGCCAGCAATGGAGCATTCACAACTTCCTTGGGCAACCCATTCCAGTGCCTCACCACCCTTACACTAAAGAATTTCTTC
>JASSUY010019660.1:18229-31438 GCA_032466535.1 Forpus xanthops
CCAGCATCCCTATAGGCCCCCTTCAGATATTGGAAGGCTGCTATGAGGTCTCCATGCAGCCTTCTCTTCTCCAGGGTCAACAGCCCCAACTTTCTCAGCCTGACTTATACAGGAGGTGCTGCAGTCCCCTGAACATCCTCATGGACCTCCTCTGGACTTGTTCCAACAGTTCCATGTCCTTTTTATGCTGATGACACCAGAACTGCACACAATACTCCAAGTGAGGTCTCACGAGAGCAGAGGAGAGGGGCAGGATCACTTCCCTCAACCTGCTGGTAGTCAGTTCGCTGAAGTACTCCACTTATCAATTATTAGCATTACAATAACTTAATTATATTTTGCTGCAAAATTAATTTATGTGGCATGAGCAACCCTTATAATATTAAGATGAATGTGAATTTTAATGATCATTCCATTTTCTAAGGCAAAAATAAGTTTAATACACCTGAAATTAGCATGAAGTAAAAAAAAAAAAATTATAAACAGTATTTTTGTAGAAGATTAGAAGAATGTTTAGTTCATTTCACTCTGGATGAAAAAAAGGTCATCTAACATTTTTTTTCAGTCATATATAGCCTGGTTCAACCCCTTTTAAGTTCTGGAATGTCCATTAAATTCAAGGGCTATCTGAACAGAATTATACTATTCATCACTTACCTCTCAGATTTATTGAGTAAAACCAGAAACAACGGAAGGAAAAGAATTTTGCTGTAAGTTTCCTGGGTGTGTGGATTAAGACTTTTCATGTTCACAAGGAAACCCTCAAAACTTTTGATCTGAGAGACTATGAATGCTAATGATCCGAAAGAATGTCATGGAGGATTTGTTTATATTTTTAAAACTGTGCATAAAAATTATTTATAAAGGAAACAAAATGCAGACAAGAAATGAAAGACATTCTTTGATAAATTAAAAATGCTTTCTGCTATAATATAAGAAAGCTAGATGTAAGAGAAGTATATTGTATGTTCAAAAGCATAACAGCATGAAGTATAGAAGTATTTAAAATGGTAACAGCTCAGAAAATAGTATAGGTATTGAAATTAAGTCATCCTGATTAAAAAAAAAAAAATCAAATAGAGGTAAAATGACAAATTGGTATTGGTCTATGACAGACTTAGATGAAGCATTAATATCCTTCTTTTCCTCACAGAAGGAAACTTGCTATTAAATCTTGACTTCAGATGTCTTAGAGATAATATTTAAGTATTTGTGGTGCAGCTCTTCATCACTTTTGGTCACTAGTGAGTATTCTAGTGATGTCAAACCATGTCAAACTATAGAACATACACTATGATTTATCTTTAAATCTCCACTGCTCTTTCTGAAATGAAAGTACAGGTTCCATAGTTCTCCTCTTACACATTAGCTTTTCACCAATGTCTTTGGGAAAGTTTCCCCAGACTATTAATATGGACCCACAATCTTAGTGGCAGTTGTATGTTTCCTCCATGTCTGGAGGACCATGTGCTGCCTTAAAATTGTGTGTAAAAACCTGCTAGGCCTGACACACCCGAAGGAAAAGATGCCCCACCTTGAATTACTGACTTAACCTAAGATTTCATGGGAATTTTCTTGTGAAAGACATGTGAATCTGAGAATATAGGGCACAGTATTCAGGAGAATATCTCCTCATAAAAATAAGTTATAAAAATAAGGAAAATTCTAGCTGACCAGTTCTCATGAGAAGATAATTCTCTTTATGGTACACTGCTGGAAGGAAATTTCACATCATTTGTCTTTTCAGCATACTTCACACCAGCTATTTTTTTTCCACATAGCCTTTATTCATAAAATTCCTGTGACCCATCTTGTTCCCACTGTCAGTCTTCTAACTGTTTGTACTGAAACCATCCTAATCAGATGGCAAGATTTGTAGGGCATGGACCTTGTCTAATTGTTTGCTTTGCAACATTGTGAGTATATAGTACTTAAACTGGTAATAAAATTAAATCTTGTCCTTTGCTTTATTATGCTTTTTACAGAGAAACAGCCAGACATCTTGTTTTCAGCCTGCTTTTAAAATTATACAAATCTTAAATGATCAAAGCTATGTATGTTTCCATGCATGTTTGTTCTCTCAAAATTTCAGATCCCCCTGTGCAAGTTTAGCTACATTTACATTCACACAAGATGGGAGTGAGCTCAGAGATAATAAATTCCTCATGAAAGTAGGCGTGTTGAAGATACTGCTTTTCTGAGAATAAAAGCTGGAGTACGTGCTCAATAATTTTGAGATACTATAAAACAACAGGTAGGTACATTATTTACAGCTCAAATCTGTGGGAAGAACATAACCAAAGTTCATGCCTTTCATTTGCCAGAATCAAATATCTCACACGCCTATAGAACAGATTCACTAGTTCTGATGCTCATACAGCCACTTAAGAAATTATAAGTGGATATAGCAAGTCGCGCCAACAATCTTCTTTATTAGATAACCCACTACTGGCTCAGACTGACAGCCAACACTCAGTGACATGCAGAGCAGGGGACATACATGGCAGTCTTTCCCCAGAATACTGCCTCCAGCAGAGTAAGTATCTGGGTCATCCTGACCCTGGCATTATGTCTGTGCGCTTAATAGCTCTGCTCCCCTTTGGATTTGTTCAATTGCTTTGGCACTTCTGTCAACATCTGGCATCCATAACTTTCCATGGCAAAGGAGTCCCACAGCTTACCTACATGCTTCATAGAGAAATGTCTTCTTTTGCTTGCCTTGTACTGCCAGCTGTTAGTCTTACATGGTACTCCCTGGAGCTTATCTTTTTTTTTAAACAGCAGCTCTTCCCTGGTTATCCACAATTTACAACCTGCAATTCTAATTTTGCTCATATTGTCTCTCAGGTGTTTCTTCCATGGGTGTTTGGGGCAAAGATTTAGAACTGATTTTAAAGACATGGAGCTTCACTAACTTTAGTGGCCTATGGACCATTTTCAAAGGAAGTGTATGGTAGATGTCACAATAAGGATATTATTAATTACTCTCTACGCCAAAACCCAATCATTACCTCTTGAGATGTTTTTAATATTCTATATTACATTTCTTGTTAAAATACAGAGATGTTTCTGTATTTTTACATCTTGAATTAATATCAATATATTAGAAATAATTCAGGTCTCATATTTGAGAAAATGGTATAAACATTCAATAAAACTATTTTTACCAATTAAAATGAGCTTCTGTTATTTACTATCTGAGAACAGAAAAGATCTTTCACCTTTTCATCAGAGCATAAAGTGTAAAGAAAAAGAAGCAGTATGATAAACAAAACAATGAGGATGGAGTAGTTTAGCACCATTTCCAGGCTAAGTTCCAAGTAATTTCTATAATCAAGTTCCAATCCAAGTACATGTTTGCCTCATTTCCTTCGGATCTGACAAAGTTAAGAATAGGAAAGTCAAGGGCTTATTTTTTCATTTTCACTTTCATGAAAGCATTCTTGCTTTTCATGCAGTTTTCAGATCAGATCAATTGTGTTATTTTTCTAAAATGCCAAAAACAGCATAGCTAGGAGGAAACTTATGCAGAAAAAGAATGAGCTGTTGCTTCTCTACTTATTGTATAATGTCACTTGCTTTTTTCATGTGTTCTATTAGTTCTAGTAGATACCACACTCTGTAAAGTTTTATTTCAGAAAACAAAAACCACATTAATTATGGAAAAATGTCAGGATTCACAGCACAACTATTCTTTGCACCACAACTCAAGCAGTATAACATTATCCTGTCACATACCTCTTAAACATATGTGTTCTGCAGTTTGTCTTTCATCAAAAAACACTTCTTCATGCAATGCAAAAAGACATTTGTAAGATACCATCCGTAGCTGTAAGTCACTTAGTTTGGAAATAAATCTACAGTATTCCATCAGAATCACACAAATAAAAAAGCATCTTTTGAATGCGAAAGCCATACAATATTCTATAGGCAGTATGCTTGCTATGCCTTAACTGGCAAATTGATTTTCATGTTCTACCTAAACTAGCAGTTAAAAACATTACACTGCTGGCTGAATAGCAATGACGACCCAATTAGAAAACACAGTCAATTAATAGGCCAGGCAGAGAAGGTCCAGATATTCTCAGTAAGAGTAGGCCTCTTGATTTGTAAAACTTTCTGTTGACCTTTTCCTTATCATTAGTGACCCACTATAAAAATGTCAAACTTTTGTGCAGAAACAATATATCAGATAAGCTATGACTTATCCAAATAAGCAAGCAGCTTAAGAAAACTTATTGAGGAATTGTTAGAATAGGAAAGAAAATAAACAGGCTATTGGGAGATTCCTGTTTTCCCCATAAATATCTGGACTGTACTGGTTTTTGACTTTTTGAGTAGCTGTACTAATCAGACATATAACAATCACATGTACTTTGAGGGCTAAGAACCACCAAAACTAGTTGTTATGGCTGTATCATTCAGCCATATTTAGCTTTCCATATAAACACAGACTGTTTTGAATTTTGTCTTGATCCCACTTTAATTATATACATTTATAATAAGGAAACAATTCCATATGGATTTGAATTTATGCAGCCTGAAAGCAGGCAGGATAGAGATTTCCCAACATGTGACATGTACAAGGTAGATGAATGCATGGGTCAGGGAGGGGTTATACACGTCTGTGTAGGACACCATATAAATGGCTGCACTTGTAAACTTAAAGGGGACAGCAGTTTTTTTCACTGAAATTGAGAGCTCAGTTCTGAAAGCAGAGTATGAGCATAAGGGCAATGAAACTTCGTATTCTGTACACATAAAACACATGCCACTGGGGACACACTTCCCACCCTTTCCAAACAAGCAACAAGGCCACCTTGGAGTTTCAAAAGGGCCAAGATTTTTCCTGAAGACTACCGAACTATTTTATGCAAGATAGTCTCTCTGTGATACACCAGTGTGGGCTTTATTGTCATAAATGCAGCTTTTCAATATCACTTCTACTATCTTCATTAAAAAAACCCTTGGCTGTGCCTTTTTGCAACATCCAATTTGTTCAGAATTGCCTCTCCTTACACCTTTAACCTTCCATCCCTGATGCTTCTTCCAGCATTATACAATCTCACCTTTGTGTTTTATCTTGAACCTAGCTAGGCTTAATGTTATATGTACGGAAGAAGAGTTCTCAACTTATATTTTGTCCTAATTTTCCAGTTTCCATGGTTGACTATTTCACTCTGGTCTTTGTATGCAGCAGCCTTTGTAAGAGATGAACTTATTTTCCTTCATATTGCCATGCTAACCTAATAGTTCCACATAAATACAGAATTGCAATAATAACAACATATATTATTGCTCATTAAGCTCCTTTTAAAATTGTGTCGGTGATTTTTGTTGAATAGGAAGCAAAGTTAGGATGACATTACAAAGTCTAGGAACAGCACCACCAAAACTGCACAAATGTATTAAAGATTGGTATGTGTGTGACACTGTTCTCTGAACTGCAGGGTAGGCACAAATGAAATCTGCTTGCTCACACTACAGGAACTACTTATTAGCATCTGTATATAACACATCATCACCACAGGGAAAGCTAGCTTAAAATCATAAATGTCAAGACATAATTAACTTAAAGGTCAGGTTTAATTACAGTCGTTGAAACTGAAATATAATAATTACCATTACTATGTCAGAAAATTTCTTAAAATTATTTGAAATGTTTTGTTGGTGCCCATACTTTTCTATAATTGACATCTTTTGTTCCATGATAGAAATGTTCCAATGGGCATATTTTTTTCCTACCTTAGGAGCAGAGAAAGTACAAAACAGAAAACCGATGAACAAAATGCCACCGCAAAGCTTAGAAAAACCTACTCTCTGCATTGTAATATCATTAATTACTTTCTTGTAATTGGCACTTCAGATAATCATTTAGATAATGGAATTATTTGAAGAGCCTGGTGCATTGATGAAACAGATTTAACTGTATGGCTTTCAGGTTTAATGACAACACAAATCAATAAGTGAAACATACTGGTGAGAAAATAACTCAATAACTGAAAAATTTGCTCCAACTGTAGGCTTTTCCAAAGATTCCACTGGGAATAGTTATTGACTCACGTAAGTATTTTTGTTCTCTCTTTCGCCCAAGGTACAGAAAGTTTGAATGCTGTGATTTCATTTTCTCCTGTTACCTAGTGTTTACTCTCTCTTCCCCACAACATCCAGGATTTCCAGCATATTTCTTCCTATACTTTCAGCAGAGTGATAGATATCCTTTTTTTTCTCCCTGAAGGAGCCTTTTCCAGCTAGGCAGAATGCAGCAGAGAAAAAGTTAAGTTATATGAAGTTGAATTCTCCACAACAACATAGATTTTAGCTCATGTATAACTCCCACGCAAAAATTCCTAAGTCTAAAAGTGAATACAGCAAATTACTCTGGAGGAAAATATCACTAGCTAATGAGGAGAGTCTATCAAATGTGCTGACAAAAGAGACATACTCATTTATTAAGGTTCATTCATTCTGCACCTGTGGTGTTGAGTTCTAACAGCAGCCCTGGTACTGCGAAGGGTGACAGTGCTCTCAGAAGAGTACAAATTGCCTAAAATCAGCAAAGTATTGTACCAAGACTAGGAAACAGAAATGTTTCTACAGGGCAGCTCCCTGTCCCTTTCACAAGCCCCAGTACTTGGAGCTTCACACACAGCAATAGAAGAGAGCTCAAAAGTGTGAGTATGAACATCAGCTGAATGACACAGTGAAGGACGGTCTCAGGTATGCAGCACAAGTACAGCAGAAAAGAGACTGGCAGTTCAGAAACCATTCACTATGTACCAAAAAAAAACCCAACCCTTTACTGTGCTACAGCAAATGGCACACAAGGCAAGGGAGTTTGCATCGCCTTGCATCTCAATAAATGTGAAAGAATGGTATTTAATTAAAGAGCTTCCTGCCTCCCAGGTACTAATGACATTGAAATCAGTGTGGACATAAGGCATTAAAGCTGGCATCGCCCAAAACAGTCTCTTATTTAAGATTTACAGCTGACTGTTAGAGAAAAGTGAAAATTTATTAAAGGCTTCCATCTGGCAGAATGTATCATTAGTATTCAAACTGATAGCAGCAGTGATTTAAATTTAATAATCCGAGTGGAGATATGCATCAAAAAAGAATTCTTCTAAAATATGTCTAATAGCAATAACTGACTTCTTTATTATAGCCTGCTAGTGAAAAATGCCAGATATCAAAGAATAAGACATCAAATGTTAATTTCAGCATGTTCTTCCAGTTGAAACTCACATTAAAATAATATACTCCGTGTGAATCAAGAAGCACAGACTGTACCTGCTTGCATCTTTCTTAAGATTTGAAACACTGGGAAGCAGAAAAAGCTAGTAAATTTCCCTTAGCTGAAGAGAGGTTTTATGGACTGTAAGCATACAGGCACTGGCAGTGGGGTGCCCCATGCCAGCCACAGCTGGTTACACCAGGCTCCAAAGAACCCACTGAGCCCATCAACCATGGTGCAGCACCCCCAGGAGAATGTATACGAGAAAGGATAGAACGCTGTCCAGGAGAGAGGAGCAAGTTAAAAAACAGTAAGCATGAGAAACATCCTCTGAACACAAAGGTCAGTGAAGAAGGAGGGGGTGGTGGTGCTGGATCAGAGGTTCTCCTGCAGCCCATGAGAAGACCACACTAGAGCAGGTATTTTCCTGTAGCTAGGGAAAAGAATCAGCCAGGGAGACCCTATCCAAGAGCCTCTGGATATTCATAGAATCATGATAGGATCATAGAATGGTTTGTGTTGGAAGGGACCTTAAAGAGCATCTCATTCCAAGCCCTCTGCCAAGGGCAGAGACACCCTCCACTAGACCAGGTCACTCAAGGCTCCATCCAACCTGGCCTTAAACACTGCCAGGGACGGGGCAGCCACAGCTTCTCAGGCCAACCTGTGTCAGTGCCTCACCACCGCACAGTGAAGAATTTCTTCGTTATACCTAACCTGCATCCACTCTCTTTCAGTTTATTCTCTGAAGGAGCTGCAGCCTTTGGAGAGCTCATGCTGGAAGAGGTTCCACTGACAGGAGCAGCAGCAAATGGAAAGGACCCCCAAGGGAACAAGGAGCAGTGTGAGGAGGAAGTAATGGCAGAGAAGTGCTGTGGACTGACTGCAACCCTAATTCTGTATCTCCCTGCACAGCTCAGTGGGTGAGGGAGGCAAAGTAGTGAGGAATGAAGGAGTGAATCTGAGCCTGGGAAAGAGGGGTGGAGGTTTAGGGAGAAGGTGGTTTAGTTTTTGTCTTTCTTTCTCACTACCCAGCTCTATTTTAAGCACTAATAAATTGCATTCGTTTTTCCCAAGTTAAGTCTTTTGCCTTTGATGGTAATTGGTAAGTGATCTCCCTGTCCTTATCTCAACCCATGAGTTTTTTCATCCTATTTTCTCTACATATCCTGTTGACAAGAAAGAGTGAGAGAGTGGCTGCGTGGGTACTTGACGGTTTACCAAGGTCAACCCTCCACAGAGGTGTTATGCTTTTATGGGAAGCACATCCTCTAAGCAGTACTTGTATGTCCTATGTGAGAATCATGCTGAGGAAGCTTCATGTACATAGGAAGGCAGTTCATAACCTAAAGCACTCTTCTGATTTAATACTACTGCAATACCAAGATGTATTCTGTCCATGCTTTAATTAACTGCATGAAGCTACTACTCTACTTTCAAGTTATGCAGCTGAGGTTTCCTGTGTTATGTAACATCCACCTCATTCTCATATTATAGAACCTGTTTATGCAACATTCTTTCACATCTCAGCTCTCACTTGATGACATGAGATTCAAGAACAGCTCACATGAAGCCAAAGTGACAACACAACTCATCAGCAGAACAATATCTCTGTTAATTTTTGCTAGTGGTACCAAAGAACACTCCAAATTCAGAGCCATTCCTTTGTCATCTGCAAGTAAACAAGTGAAGAAACAGTAAACAACAATTTGTTTAGAAAAAAAAAATGAAAATTAAGGCAAAGCATCACAAATAAAAAAGGTTGAAAAAAAAAAAAAGGTGCATTCATTATAAAAGAAGTATAAATTAACTATCCAGTGCACAATTTACATCATGGGTGTTGACCAACAAAAATAACCACAAATTAGTTACCCTCTCAATGGTTTTTCTTAATTGCAGATTAATGGACAGTTCAGCTTCACAGGTTGGTAATTTGCCAGTATGATCTGCTTTTTAAAAGCTGAAGAAGAAAACAACATTAGAATGCACCAAATATGCTGCTGGTAAGAAGCCAGGTTAGGCTAAATTCGACCAGGTGTTATAAAAGTTCCACAGCCTTCTTGCAGAAGGCAGGCACTAGTTCTGCATTGGCAATGTTATGACAAGTGATCGATCCCAAGACATTTACTCCTTTGTCACTCCTAGCTCAGCAGGGGTGAACACAGCCTGAGTCTGAAGGAAGAAATCTTTCCCAGTTGTCATGAAGTGTACAAAGCATCCTGGGAACATCTAAAAGAAGCTAGGGGTAGGGTGCACGTGTGATGGTATCAGAGGCCCTCAGCCTCTGCTCGCCCTCCCACAGATACTTGTGAATGCTCAGCACTGGAAAAATTAAAAAAAAAAAAAAAGAAAAAAAAGATAAAACAACATATATGACTTTTTAATTCTTTTTCCCTTTTTTTTTTTCCCAGCAATGAATATGGATTCCACACTAGCTACTCTGAAAACATGACACAGGTTTACCAAAAAAAAAAAGGTTTTGATTTCATTTTAAAACTCTGAAAACATGTGCTGAAAATTAAAAGGAGCTCCTTCCTAATTCTTTCAAAATAAATCATTGTCTTTTTCCACTTATGCGAAATGGCCATTTCAGCACATCTTGATTTTATTTTTTTCATTTCAGTTTTAAAAAGCTATTTTGATTTCTTCTAATTGATGCATTCTCCACTCATCAGAAGAAAAGGTTTCACTTTTATTGTAAATAAGAATGATTTGTTGTATTCTTCAGAAAAGCCCAATAAACAGGAAAAAGTCTTTTTTTGCTTGACTGTATGTCAAATTCAGAGGGAAAAAATGTTAGCAATTCAGATTCTTCACCTGAATTTATTCTAGAATAAAATACTAGCACTGAAGGTGCTCATACTATTCCATGTATAAGTCTCGGCTTACAGATCACAAAGTTTCCATACAGTCTTTGAACTCAAAAGCTCATTATCTCATACAAGCTAGACATTGAAAGCTGAGGCATTGTTAGGGAGTTAATGGATGATGTTATACTGGGAAAAGCAAGTGCTTAAAGAACACAGGACTGCCAAGAATACATATGGGGATTGCAGCCATTCTAGCCAATAATATCAAATTTTTAAAGCTACTGAAAATTATTCTTGTAGTGGCAGATCTCAGCTTTGCACAATTCAAAACTTCTAAACTAGATCCTGCACCATGGTGCCAGATGGCCCAACTTTACAGTCAGAGAAGATGTACCCTAATTGGCTATGTTGGAGCTAGTTATGGTCTAAAGACATTGGGCTATATTTTACTTAGTTAATTTGTTAAAAGTTAAAAAAATAGTCAGTAGAAATGTCCTCTTATTCCCCATGAACTTAAAGAAATCACAATAATTTCATCAGCTCAAACTCAAATCTACATGAATGAGACTATACTGCTCCAACTAAACTTCACCTTGTAGAAACTATACTTAATCCCATAATATACACATCTCATTTAATGTGTGACCATGTATGTCTGGCTTTATAAAAATTCATTGAAAGAGGAAAAAAGAAAACGTGATGGTGGAAGTATAGAGTTCATAACAAGTAAACCTATGGAATTCACCCATGCTGCCATGACTTTTTTCACTAATATCTATCAACTTCTCATAAAATTTTATTGCATATTTGTACCTTTTCTTAAATCCCCTAAGCTGTTTAAATCAATGAGATTCTCATTTTTTTCTTGGAAAAAAAAAAAGTATTGTTCATGATTAACCAGCACAACTGTGGGGGAAAATTCATCCTTCAACAGCTCAGGAATTACAAGAGAAATAAATAGAATCAAGCATGAATTACGTTAAAATAAGATCACAACATAGGAGTGATTACTTAATATGTAGCATCAGTGACATCAAAGCAGAGAATTTTTCTTTTGTAAGATCAGAAATGATCATTTTATTTAATACCAAAAAAACAGAAGTCATGTAAAGAAAGACATTTCATAGATCTGGGGCAGGTGAAGGTACCCACAGTTTTACAGTCCCACCAAGTTAATAACAATGGAATACCAAATATGACTGCACACTTTTGCTGCATGAACATACAAATTGGATAAATCCTCTACTGGACAAACTAGGACTGGACAGAATATGCTCACCCTTGATAATCAGTGACACTTGATGCAGTAATATCAGCATGAGCTATCGATATATGCGCTATCTGAAATTCATTGCATATGATAAAACTGTTATTATTAAAATACCCAGCCTAAGGAATCTTATATTTCTGCACTGGAAAAGTTTGCAACAGATTAAAGACTGTAAACAAACTGATCAAAAAACAACCCAGGAGCAAAAAATAACCTTCAGTCAATTGGTTGCAGCTCAAATTTCAAGATAATGTAGATAGGAACACAGAGCCAGATTCATCAGAGCTTTATTGACTCATTAATGTAGCTCTGAATAAATGAGATTTTGTGTGTAGATTTAGTTTGAATGATAATTGCTAGGATCAACAGTGTGATACATATTTAAAGCTGGGACTACTGCCACTGAATAAATGAAGGAATCATCACAAGTTAATCTTCGTAGGATAGTGTGTTCCTGGTTGGACCACAAAGTATCAGCCATAATTTCTGCAACGACTGGAAAAAAAAAAAAAAAACAAAAAAAGACCTCCATAATTTACAATCATTAGAAGATTTTACTCTTTTGCTGAGCCAGAAATACTGCAAAACTTTTGGAAGATAGTCTGAGTATGTTATAGCTAAAAATGACAGCAGCTAATGCAGAAGGAGAGACTGCATGAGTGCTACAAAACAGTCCTATGTTTTATACTGAAAAGTCAGTATTTTTAGAGTAATGTGTGTTTTAGAAAATATTTCCATCAATTTTATTGTCAGTCCCCAAAATAAGAGAGTTTCTCTGAGCGTTATGATAGTGAAATTTGTTCCTTTGGTCTGGAAACAACAGACACAATCTAAAAGAATTTTCTTAAAGAATTTTATGAAACATATTAACTATATAGCAAAAACTTGTTGGCTACAATGTCATTTAATTGTGGACGGAGCTCTGTTGGAGACAGCTCCAACATGGAGTAGCCACACCTCAAGATAATAACAAAAGCAAGCTGATTAAATAAGGATTTTCTGGAAAAACAGTTTTTACTGCAGCTTGAAAACTAACAAAAATTGCAAAAAAAATGGCAAAGCAGTCACACGCCAGTTGTGAATGCTGCAACTACTGAGTCCTGGCTAGGTCTTCTGATATGAGGCAGAGGTATCCTTTGCAGAGAAACCATTAGCTCCAAGTGCCCTGACTGGGTAAGGAACTCTCCCCTGAATCAGGGTGGAGATGAGAGAGCTGTTTCTTGCCCCTCTCTGTCTGAGGTGATTCACTTTCTCCTGTTGGAATGAATCCACTCTGTACAAAGAATTTACTGCTATGAACTCTGGCTTCCCAGATCCTATGTGACTTTCTATCCACTAAGCTACAGAAAAAGTATTTCCTTCCCCTTTTCTCCACAGCAAATGAACTGATTTTGTAAAATATAGATTTTGGTTTAAACTCAATTCACAAAGAGAAATCATTTATTACTACACCCATGAAAATTGCTATAAATCAATTACAAAACATGAAATGCTTATCATACTTTAAACAAATGATATATTATCTACATTAAAACAACCTCAAGCAGAATCTTTACCTTTAATTGATACTACATTACACTGAGATGAACAAGAAGGTTCAGCTACTCTAAGATGCCTAGTCAACAGAAGGTATTTTCAGAATTGTAAACCTCAAAGTTTTTACAGCTTTAAAATGACAAAAAAATATTTTAATGGAGTCAGTAGCTGAAACCCAGGATATTGACTGCTCACCCCCCTTATGACTTGTGAGGGTTCATCACAAAGATAAAGGCCCTTACACCAGTAATTTCACCTTTCACAAGGACTACATAGAATCACAGAATAGTTAGGGTTGGAAAGGACCTTAAGATCATCTAGTTCCAACCCCCTTGCCATGGGCAGGGACATCTCCCACT
>JASSUY010019661.1:0-33226 GCA_032466535.1 Forpus xanthops
GAACCCATTACCCCTTGTCCTCTCACTACAGTCCCTCATGAAGAGTCCCTCCCCAGCATCCCTATAGGCCCCCTTCAATACTGGAAGGCTGCTAGAAAGGGGGTCTGGCATTTTGGTCCAGTATCTTTAGCAAATTATTATTTAAGAAAGAAAAAAACACAGATGCATATCTAGTATTTTAAAGTCTAAATTTAAAATCTATTTAGAATTTTTCTAGTTAGCAAAAATGGTGTATTAGTGACCGGTTGCAGTAAATCAAGCTCTTCTAGAAGGTGAACTGTGAATCAAGGGGAAAAAAATTGTATTCAGAAGGGACAGTAAATATCAAAACTCAATTAATCTTGATGGCCTCATTTTCAATATTTATGAAATACAGCAGAAGGACAGCAAGCTAGCCATGAAGGAGAATAGCAAAAAAAGAGCAGGAAAAGCAGCACAGAATAACCGTTCTTTTAAAGACATACATAGTGTATATGCATGCACATAAACATGTCAGACAATCTTCAAAGTAATCCCACAGTGTGTATAAAAGCCTACTATAGCATACACATAGCAAAGGAGCCAGCATAGCTTGGAAAGCCCTTGCTTTACACAGGCATATGCAATGCTGCACACTTTGCATTCCTGGGGACCTCTGTCTGTCTGCTGCTCGAATATCACTGCAGGCAGAATACGTTCAAAAGCAGCCTCTCCCCTAAACAGCTACCATAGCTATACAAGCATGGTGAAAGTAAAAATATCACAGCTCCAGAATTAGGGCTATGGACCTTACGCACATGGAGGCAGGAGAATAATGAATGCTCTCCACCATCCAAATGGGAGCTTAAACAATGCGTACCTACTCCCCAGTCTCAAACCCACTGGTCCCTTGAAGTGATTTAGTTCCAAAGGTCTTTTAGGAAACTTACAAAAAGCATGTTCCTCTTCCCCTTCCCTTTCCATCTATATTCTCCTCCCAGGAAGGAGACACGTCCATTCATGCTCAAATATATATAAATGTCTATGTGTGCATGTGTGAAACAGTTCAGAAGGACATTCAGAACAGCTCATTTTTAACTTCTCATACTGATTGGGCTTGGTAGCTTCCATGCTAGCTCAGGGACCTCAGATACTTAAGCCTTCTGCCTATAGTGCCTTGCATATGCCTTCTTGTCTCCATCTTCCCCTGATAATTTCGTAAACCTAAAAAGTATCCATGTTCTATTGCATGTGCTTAAGGATTTAGGCTATTCCTTTGCCCCAAAGAGATTCCCTCACTATAAACATTTGAAAGGTCATCTCTCTAAAGGGAGCTCACTTCTAAGAGGACACAAATGGAAAAAGCAGCTCTCCTTCAGACTTTGGTTCAGCAACATCAAAGCTATTCAGTCAGGAACTTTAAATATTTCAAGACTGATCTGAAGGGAAATTAAGTAATGGGAAGTATACTCTCATTCAGGAACTCAAGGCCAATTTCTTCAAAACTATTTAATTTTACTAAGTGGTAAAAGTACAAAGTGAGTCCATGGGATTTGCAAAAGCACATTACTAATATCTGCTTAACTCCCACTGAATTGGGTAGGATGATCTGTTGTAACTCAAACCTAGTGTACCAGAGGTTCCAGCCATTTTTAGGATTTTGCACTTCTGGTTTCACACTGAGTTTTACACTTACCCTTTCGCACAGAGCAGATGCAACTCTGAAGGTTTGGAACGTTCTGGGCTCCCATATTTTATGATGATGCTGGTAATTTCATGTTTTATTAGTGCCCAACAGCTGACAGGCTGAGTTCTTTCACTCAAGCAGGTCTAAACCTTCAGACAGGCAAAAAAAAACATGGTGTGTTGATATAATGGAAATAGTTTAAATAAGAAAAATGCCTTAAGTAATTGGGAAATAGATTTTATAATAAACAGGGATGGCAAGGATATCTTTGGTTGACTATGCCTTAAATGCAGTACTCATATGCTATCACTTTTCAGCATGAACATTGCTGGGTCTGTGGAGAGCAAATAGAGTCCTGTTTTCAACATGCACAACAAAAGCGGTTATTGTGCTGGCTCTGGGTATCAGTAAATAAATGTCATCTCAGATTTAATGTACAGATAGCTGCTGTGGAATTAAAATAAGAGTTCTTTACACCTTCTTGTATTTCGTGGTTGGTCATTTTAAGAAATAAAGCCTATACTGTTGTGTCTGTTTTGAACACTGACGCTGCTTTTTCTTTAACTATGGACGCATGAATTGTAACTGTGGTTATTCAAACCAAGCACTGGGGACCATGGGGAAAAGGCTAAACTAACACAGAAATGAAAGAGGGGAGCCAAAAAGAGAAATGGGGAAGTTTCCTCTATTTCACATACAGTTTTAACCTCAGGAATCACTGCAGGCAGTCTGGACTGTGGATTTCTTCTCAAATGCAAAGAACTGTTGTTTTCAAGTTAAATTCATGCCTATGCAGAAGTTAAAAGGTATCTTCTTTTAAAGCTCATCTACATCTTGAAAATGTGACTTTAAATCGCCCCAAAAAGCTGTACCCTGTGCATAATAAAATCCTTCTCTGGAGGAGTATTTCTGTGTAAAAAAGAACATGTACTTTTATTACACTGTTTCACAATGAGAGACTTTGATCTTCAGCTGTGTTTAAAGAACAAAGAAGGGAAAATCTAATACCCCTTGTAGTTGCTAGTAGCAATTTACTAGGAGGAAAAATTGCAGATTTCTTGCATTAATATCAGGATGTACAACTTCCATATGTACACATGGCCATAGGATATCATTTAACTGACAACACATGAGTTATCCTCATCTTGATTTTATGAATTTATGAATTTGTTTTGACCTTAATTTGTGACCTGCCAGTAGCCTGTTTATATGGCTTTGCAAAAAACACGTTATGCCTCAGCAAAACCTTTCTGTTCACCTGGGTAAAGTGATTTTGTCCACTCCAAGATGACAAGTAGCTTCTGCTGAAAATTCTTTCAGTACTGATAACAGAAATGAAATTTCATTGCTACAGCAAGACAAAACAGAACAATTGGTTCAACCTTTTTCTGCCCCTTCTGCATTGTGATAGGTAATTTGCTATTTCAGTGTAATCTACAGAATTGCTACCAATTAGCGTGCTCCTGACACATTTAAAAATCATGTTAGTTCTTTTTAACTGGCCACAGATATTTAGGGATATATTCCTTTGTGAACGCCATTGTGTCTCCTGACTGCTGGTACTAGTTCAGCTTCACTATTTTTTCCCTGAATTTATTATATTTTGCCATTTTCTCCCTTTGCTGCCTCCATTTCCCTTCATGGAAAAAAAAATATTTAGGACACCCAAAAAGGCTTTAGAAAGCTCTTCAGGAGCAGTTGCTTAAGTACTTCAACAGACTCAATTTGTCCATGATGCCTTCATTTCTGGGAAACCAATCCTATATATATCCAAATACCTGCATTACTGAGTAGAATTGTATTCTCTTATGTACATGGCAAATGAAGTTCTGTCATGCTTACATGTATCTAGACAAATAATCTTTCCTTTACAGATCAAGTTAATTTATCTGAAAAAAAAAAAAACAAAACCCAAAACTCAAACAATCCCCATCCTCCAAAAAAAAAAAACAAAAACAACCAAAATACAGAAGGCTGTAACATCTTCTAGATTAGAAAATCAGCATGCATCCTTCAGGACCTGTTTGAACTGAATTCCCCCACAATAATACTGTTGTTTCTCCACCCTGAAGACAGTTAGGAGGACTTGAAGGTTTTCAATTGCTGTTTAGTGTTATGGTTACTTACATATTTACTAACACTCCATTTAGTGGTTTGTGGCAGAATGCCCTAGACACCTATTTCTGGTCTGCAGAATTCCTATCCCAGAGTGCGATACTCAGGTAGTCAACAGTAATTTTCTCTTCAAGTAATGTGCCCCTCTTCCTACCTTCAGCAACTATATGGTTCACCCCCAGGGTTAGAGGTTTCAACTCCTCTAAGGATGATAAAGTAACAGAAAGTATCTAAGGGAGCCTTGATGAACTTGGTGCTCCAGTTCAGCTCTCTCTGTTCTTCGGGCAGGTGATCGTTACCTAATTGTACTCAATGAGACTTCTGTATTCCCTAGACTTCCATTGCTTTAGTGCACAAAACCCACTACCTACACTGCTGTGGTATGTGCAGAAGAATAAACCAAAGAAAAGCCACCGGTTAACAATCCTGCTCTTCTGTGCAAAAGAAAGATTTCATAATTCTTGACATAGCCTCCAAATTCTTTGGTACCAATAATCTATGTAATCTAACACTAAGAGCAGCACTGCTTGTTGATGCAAATGTCAGCTACTTGAGCAGGGGGGAGACCAGATTAGGTTGCTTAAAAAATGCAAGGAGCTCTGGTCTGCATGCAGGGTCCTCAGACCCGAGCACAGCCGCAGTGACAGGTATGGCACCAGAGGAGGCCGGGTGTGTGCAAGAGGATCTCTGCAGACCCGTGCAGACAGTTGCAAATATGTGTTAGGTTAGAGATGCACAGGAGATGCCTAATTATGCTCCATCACTAGTGGTGTTCAAGGCTGGGTTGGACAGGGCCTTGGGTGGCTTGGTTTAGTGGGAGGTGTCCCTGCCCCTGGCAGGGGGATTGGAACTAGATGATCTTAATGTCCTTTCCAACCCTAACTTCTCTATGATTCTATTCAGACACAATTTGACTTAAACGCACTGTGTATGTATGTGACAACGTAAATTTGATCTGCAGAATTAGGTGTTTTCAGTGCCCAGGAGAAGGAGCTGAGCAGCAGCTCAGGGTTTCAGCTCTAAGGATAAAGGTGAGGATTTTGTGGCATGGCTGCTGAGGGAAGCTTGATTTCCTCGCTTGTTTCCTTGGTCTGAACACTAGCGCTCAGCCTGTGGACACTTCCCACTGTCCCAGGCAGTCCTCTTCCCCCACTTTCCTGTTTTTCTATTTCAAATTGCATTTCAGCCTGACTTCCCTCAAGTCATAAAGGGTTGATGGGGTTGGCATATTCCGTTCAAATCCTGACCAATTCTGCATTCTCCTGAATGCAGAACATCCAGGAAATAGAACCACAGAATCCTAGAATCACTTAGGTTGGAAAAGACCCTAAAGATCATCAAGTCTAAATGTTAACCTAGCACTGCCAAGTCCACCACTAAACCATGCCCTTAAGCACCATACCTCCACATCTTTTAAATACCTGCCAGGATGGCGATACCACCACCTCCCTGTGCAGCCTGTTCCAATGCTTGAAGAAATTTTTCCTAATATCCAATCTAAAACTCCCATAGCTCAGCTTGAGGCCATTTCCTCTTGTCCTATCGCGTTACTTGGGAGGAGAGACTGACCCCCACCTCACTACAACCTCCCTTCAGGTATTTACACAGAGCCTCCTATTCTCCAGGCTAAACAACCCCAGTTACCCCAGCTGCTCCTCTGAGACTTGTTCTTAGATGCTTTACTAGCTTGGTTGCCCTTTGGATACGCTCCAGATGCTGCAACTGTATTTAAGCACGTCCTAAGAAGAAGAAAATCTGAGAGGGGGACAGGTATTATCCTGCTGAAGAAATCAAAAGTTGCACTTCCCTTCTGCTCCCCATCCCTCTCAGTCTTCTGAAGCTTTCAGTTTATACTGTCATTTGTAAAAAGTTTGCTGCCCATGTTACAATATAAAGGGGACAGTGACAAAACCTGCAACCTTCTATCACTAGATTTACCTACTTGTAGAAGTCAAAGAATACAGACAAATGCATTCCTCAGGGAGGGGAACAAGAGGTTCAAATGATACTTAAAGTTAACTGTTTTCCATTTGCAATTAGATAAGGAACATAAATTCCTTATCTAAAGCAATTAAGAAGATACAAATGCTCGCTCACACGTGCACTCATGTACTGAAATTGTCAGGGAAAACTCAGCTCAAGTCTGTGATTATTTAAAAAAAATAATAAATCTGAAATGGAAAAATTGGATGCTGATTTGCAATCTGTGTATTTCACAGAAAATTCACAACTGATTTCTTGCCCTGAAACAGAAAACTGTTTCTTTTTCTAACAGAAAATTCTTTTAGAAAAGTTAAAGAGAAAACGTCACAGCTGGCGATCAGGTACCTAAGCACACAGATGCAGGCACGGTTTAGCTTTCTGCATGCTTTAAGGAGCAGAACAACTTTGTTCTGCCACATGTCAGCAGAAAAGAACAAACAGCAGAATAAAACAAAAGCCGTTCTGATGTACAGCAGTGGCAGGCTACCACAGAAAAGCAATGATTTCATGGTCTAGATTTCTCATAGATCAGAAACACTGGAGATGTTTGTACTGAGATTCAGAAGTAGGTTAATCATTAAATGGGGATGCAGATGAATCAGCCCAGTCCTTTGTTCACTGGAGTTTAGTGTCAGGGTGACATGACCATAATTTCTCTAGATTAAGTCAGTAGTTCTGCTTTATGCTTTGTAGTATTTGTCTCTGTCCAGCTGAAAAAAAAAATAAGTGATCCAAACCCTTAAATCCCAGCAGATCTGGAAGATCTCTTTACCTGCCTGTATGCAAAAACATTGAGATATACCCAACTATTTTTCCACGTGATAAGAATCATTCCTTTAGTTTCCTACAGGACAGATTGAGATTGGTGCCCTCTAAAGGACCACTGAAGTACATTCAAACTGTGGACACGCTCATATGGTAAAACGTAGGGTGCACGCTTGCTGGCAGCAGCAAGTTAAATATCTCATGTTACAAATGCTGGTGGGTGATTTGGATTTTTAAACCATTTTCACTTGTGTGCAAAGCAACTACAGAAAGAAACTGGAAGATAACTTTCCATCTCTGTTCACAACTCTGCTAGAACCAATGCAGAATTACTGTAACTACAATGGATTCGGGGCTGGGGTTTTCTGGGGCGGTACGAGGGTGTCTGCAAATCTTCTTACCCTCCCACTCGTGATTTCAGAAGCGCTACTGACATGTACACGGAGGTCTCACAAACAAGGGATTGTTTTTACCCCTCCCTTTACATAACATTCACACTGATGAAGCCCAACAGGACCCCCAGCAGCTTTTGTTCTTAACAGGAGCACTTCTACATTTCTTAAGTCTACCTCCAAATAATATTGGTTATATACTAGTAGTTAATAGTGTCAGCTAAACTTCTGCATACACAGGATGACCTTTTAAGGCCACAAAAGGAACAGGATATAATTATGTAAATAAGGTGACCACCAATACTTTCCAAACACTGCTAAGATGTGTGTCAATACCAAGAGAGTTCTGCAATTCTAATGCATAATATTCAAGATCACTCGGTCTATGTATTTTACATCCTGTCCAGCTGAAGGGAGAGTTATCCCTCAAACTCCTTCCCCAAGAAATTTAACATCCTCTTGCTACTTGAAGTGTCACCAAAGCCTTTTGGTATTAAAACCACAGAAGGTACATTTTCTGGTTTTTATCTCCTGGCTTATTTTAAAACAGTGCACACCTAATTATGCCTTATAACCCATCTAGCACACCAATCCCCATCTTTTTGGCCTCACCTTTTTCTACAGATGAATGCTTAACTTGCCTGAAATATGTAAAATGCAGTATGTGGTCACAGGTTGATCTATATTGTCGAAATACAAGGCTGCGAGTGCACCAAAGCTGCCAGCTCCTGAGACAGTTTCCATGGAGAATGATTTGTGCTAATGTCTAAAATAAAAGGGCATGAAAACCCCAAGGCAGTGATGCAAGACAAAATACAGGTAACAGAAGAACTAGCGCTACACTTAAGTGTGCTGCAGGATCTCTTAGGTGAAGGTGTCTTTCTCTAAAGCCTGGTTAGTAAAGTCCTCATGCTATGAGTAATTGCCCTTTGAGGATGTGCTTCAGTGTCAGTGCATTCAAAGTGGGCAGTAGCGCTAGTTCCAAAGATTTTCTGGCTTCAAAATTACTGCATTAGTTACCACAGCACTCCAGTCTATGTGTCAGGGAGCTGAAACTGCATTATCTAAGTAGGTTGACTAAGTAAATTATGTGAGCACATTGTGAAGCTGTATCTGGCAGATAGAATTTTTGACATTTTGTTACTTGCTGCTCTCAGTCTGTAGAGACCACTGACACCTTCACAAAAGAAGTCCAGTGCCTTGAGTGAGCGCTAGAAACTTCCTTTGGAGAGATTCTGGACAACTGATATGAATAATGTAGGTATACTGTCACCTATCATGACACTAAGAAGCTTGCTTACTGTACCATCACCAAAGAGTATTATCTCTAGCTATAACAGGCGAAAACTTCAAATAATGCTGAAACACATTACACGTGGTATAAATGACATGAAAGAGCAACTCTTTTTCACATCAAATCACATCAGATCAACCATTCTAGAAAGAACACAACAAATATACTCTATTTGTACTGTTGTCATCTTTCTTCAGTCTGCCATCCTTTTGCTTCTTCCTTTAATGGGAACAGTCTGTTGATCCAGCCCAGGCAACACAAGTAAACTCAAGCATTGGCTATCTTGGCTAATGCACTAAGTCATTTTCATGCCATGGTTCTGGGATTCAGCAGTCAATATTTTGGATTCTCATCTGCACTATCTTGCTTCCTTTTTTAAAGCATTTTCTCTTAGCAGTGGTTGCTACATATGTTCTGTCATTACCTTTAGTTTTTGCAACTCAAAGTCTCACCAGTTCTGTGGTTTCCTCCAGACACAGTTCAGTTAAAGAGAAAAAACAAACAGCAGAAAGGCACTTACCTTAATTTGGGCACTGATATTAACATTTCCCTATACATCTAGGTCACATTCACATAGGTATGTTTATATTTGAGTTATTTTCTCAGAACCTCTTAGAGACACTAAGTGGGACCCTGCTATAGAGGTAGGCAGATGTTTTCAACAACTGCCAATTCAGGTAAAAATAAAATCCTTATTACAGAAATATGCTCAAAATAGAAATGAGGAAAAGTGCCAAAAGCTAGATCAAGGGAACTGCTTATGAAGACCATACAGAAGTAGAGAGCAATATGAGTACGCAGTGGATGTGCAGCACTCCAGTTGGTAGTTTAAACGTACCACTGGAAAACACAATGTTCATTATCAACAAAGGATGACTGTGAATAATTTGTTGCTTCAGCTGTTAAGGCTTTGGGATTTTTCCTGTTTCTGTCCTTTCAGTTCCTCTATCCCCTCCCACATACTTCTAATTTTATATATAGCCAACACTACCAGATGTCACTTTGTCATCTGTTACCAATCACCCTTTTCTGACGAGGCTTTTGCTACTTCTAATCATTAGGTTATATCTAATGATTCTGGCATTAGGAAAGCTCGGAAGTAGAGAGAGGTGTTAAAAAACAAAACCTGAACTAAGACTTCATAAATGTAAGCAATTCTTTCATCATGCTTTTAGTTTACATGATAAACAAAGCTAACAAAGCTAAGGGAAACTAAGCCATATATGTTGATCTCTCTCCCCCACACCTCAGAAAAAAAGACCAATTAAAAAGAAATACAATTCTTGAGAAGGATACTGCTACGATCCTGCCATGAGACAGGATCTTTCTGTTTTTCTAGCAATAGAAATCGTATCATTTGAAAGACTGATGGTGTTCGTGGAAGGTGGAAAAGATGATCTGACTTCTTTTTGCACTTCATCTCATGACTCAGCATTCTCAGTCCCAAAGAACAGTGTCTGTCAGAATGGTATATATCTGACAGAAACCCAAACATAAACAGAACCTAAAGTATAAACAAGACTGCAGATGGAAAGAGGAATCAGGAAAATATCCCTGCGTTACCAAGGGATACATGGACAAAACCCCTTACAAGATGCCTTTTTCAGATATTTATCCAATTATCAATGCATAAATGATCAAATAGATGACCCACTGGCTCAGCATATAAAAATAATTCATTAAGATAATGATGTTTGAAAGGACGGGTTTATTACACCACCTACACCTTTTTGTTTCTGAGCTGGTGACCAAAGCAATAAGGAAAACCTTAACTGAGAAAACATTTACAGTAAATAAGTTTCAGGTTCTGAAATGAAAATGACAATGTATTTGTACTACTAATTAAAACACTATTTGTTTCTCCTCCCTTCTCACCTTCTAGAGATGACTCTCCAGCCTTACATTGGCATTTTCCATGCAGTAATGTTTAACAAACTACACTGAACACAACATAATCCTAAATAATAATTCATTTTTAATCACATAGTATAGAATACCTTGCAAACAAAAGACACTCATTAAGATTTACTGACAAGTACTGTATTTTTTGGCAACCTTGGAACAAACCAGAAGAAAAAGCAAAGAATTATTCTATAACCATAAGGGAAAGAAACATCCATCTAAATGCAGAGGATTCATCTGGCAAAACTTAAACTGAAGAAAAAAATCCACACTTACAGCAGAATTTTTGTTTTTTAATTCTTAGTGCAAGAAACATAACCAAGTTAATCACAGAATCAGTACTAATTAAGAATATGGAAAATTCTCCTATACAGAGGTAGAATCCAGTGCACAAGGCTAAAACGATATTCAATAGTCTAAACAAGACTGAGCCAGGTTTTACGGAATCCACTTTTTAAAGTATCAGACTGTATGTACATACATACAATAAATAGACTATACAATCTTTAGAGTAGTTTAATAAACTTCACAAAAATTATAGTTGATGCATTGAGATCTTTACATAATCCAAAGTTCATATCTCCATCACCCAGAAATGGATAAAACCAATATTCTTGATATCAAGTTAAATGGAAAATAGTTTAGCAAAGTGTTGATAAATCAAAATATTTTACATATTTTAAAGCCTAAATTTATGTTTATAAAGGATGAGTTTCAAATGCTCTGAAAATGTTCCTTTAGATACTATCTGTAAAGAGGTTTCAAATGCTGCAATTTGCATTTGTATTGTTATAAACACTTTCCTTACATTCCACATTCAAGGGGAAAATGGACTTGGATACTCACAGTTCTGATGCATTGGCACAACAAGAAGTGATGAGAATGAGATTATTTTAAAGGCCCAAAGGATGTCAGGAGAATTAATGGACAAAACCTTCATGTCTCAAACTACACAAATCACATTAGAAAGTGAACAGAAAACTGTTTGGTATTACTACTTCAATCCTGTCAGTGCCTCTCTGCCTGGAGGCATCTGATTAGCATTGCACTGGAAGTCAAGTGTACACCTCTGGGCCCCTAGGTTTGCTACAAGCCCATAGGGCTTAATAAAACAAATACGGAATCTTTATGGTTTACCACAGTAGTGCATAAATCAGGGACGTCTGTTGCCATTCATTTCAGTGATAGTTACCAAGAAAGGTTTTCAGGGAACTCAGAGTTTTCAACTATATCTGTCTGAACTGCGCAAAAGTGAAAAAATAAGGGGGGGGGGAGAAGGAATCACCCTGGGAAATGATAAAGCAAATGCTTATACTGACAAGTTATTTCCTATGAAAGTTTCTTACAACTTCAAAGCAGGCAACAGCCATGGTAAGAAGGAACTAGTAACAACAACAGAAGAGCACAATAATAAGAGTTGAAAATTGTGTTCACAGCTCGTTTACTTTTAATTTCTATAAGCACCTAGGTTGAAGAACATGAGGGTTTGTATTTTAGTTTCAAAATCAAATCTATCTGTGACAAGTATCTTGTTAGATTTGCATCCTGCTCTTCCACAGGCCTTCTCACTGGAACAACTATTTTTTTTATTATTTTTTATTTTATACAAACAGACTCACTTTGATTTAAAGTAAACATATAAAAATTGAGAATATTGCTTGCAACAATGGACCTGGAGGTGAAGGAATGAACTAGTCAGGCCATACAAAACCAAAATAATCTCCCTCAGAATGAATTCTGCTAAACTCCTAATGCTATGAAAATCTGCAAAAAGGATCACAAGATCTGTTGCAAATTTCAGAGATTTGGCCCAAGTCTTATCATCATCATCTGAATACTTTAATAACTGTCTCTTTATATTAAGGAAAAATAAATGATTCCAAGAACTCAGGAAGGCACACGCACCCAAGTATACTATAAATAAAACACATCATGAAATTACGAAGATCTTCTGATCCCTGTACACACTTTTGGTTCAGCACTATGGTCAAGTTCTCTCTTTTGAAATACAATAAAAGGCATACAAGAATATAACATATGCATAATAATTATGAAGAATAATGCTAATAAGACAGCTTACAGAGAAAAGTGCAGTGAAAAAACCCAACACTATTTATTCAGGGGCTTGTGCTACTGTAAATACAGACTTCGTATTTCTTGCTGTGCAAAGGGAAGAATTTATCCTGGGAAGCAGCAATGAGGACTGAAATAAACCTCAAAACCAACAAAAAAAATGAAAAAGACATTAAGAGAAACCTTTATGATGGAACTCTCCCAATTTCATTCCTCTAGTGCACAGTCATCTGACTACATGGTCTGTCTTCATGCTGCCATTTCTCTTCATGAGTACAGCTTATTAGAAAATGGCACAGTTCTTACACATATTTCTGCCTCTACTGCATTTTTTGTTTCTTCTTCCAAGCACCCGATTTGCTGTTTCCTCATAAAAAGGGTAAAGCTGTTAGTGAGAGTGAGAAAAAAATTGTTGCCATCTTCTCTCCCAAACACGGCTTTCTCCATTTCTCCTTCCACTAGGTATATACTCGTGTGCTACACAATGGGGAGGCACTGTAAAGGCAGCTTGACAGATTTAAAAATAAAAAAATCAAAAGTCTTTTTTCTTTAGGCCCCTACCCCCAGCCCACCCCGAAAAGAAATGGATGGATGAAACAGTACGTCCATAGAAATACTCCAGTCTCCTCTGTTAGGAGATAATAGCAGGGGACCATCTAACCACAGTCAGATTGTCAGCACTGACTGACCGTTTCTTTGCAGCTTTCCTGAAGTCCTTGTATTTATCTTCACACAAGCGGGAAATGGCCTGTAAGACAAAAGAATGAAAAACCTCAACTGCATTGACCATAGCTCTGCAGGTAAAATAAAACTAAACACAGGTTTCTACCTACAGGTACAATTACAAACAGTCATTTCATTAAGCTAAACATGTGAAGAGCTTCTCCCCATATCCTTTTTCTCATTTCGTTAAAAGAAAGGAACCTGCTGACATTTCATTGCCTGTCACAGCTGCTTCTGAAGAACACTGAGCATATTCCAAGCCTGTTCTTCACAGCTTAACCATCATAAATCTCATTGAGGGAGCTGACAGAGTTTACCCACTGCTATATGGAAACTCATACGTAGCACTTCACTGGGACAAAAATTGCAGAAAACTTAACAGAACAATGTATACATATTGGAGAATGTACAGAGAAGACAACTTTTAATTATTTTATTTCCTAAGAAGTCTCGTAGTAATTGTATTTTTCTCTACTGATAAATGGTCTGACAGAATACTCGCCCTACTTTGCTTACAGAAACATTACAAGATGTTTCCTTGCATTTCAGAAGGGGTGACCTCTGTGTGACCAGGCTATCTTATAAGATGCTAGTGGGAAGTGTAACTCATATTCAGAATAATTTAATTTGCATTAGAAACACACAGAATTTAAAAAAAAAAAATTTAGAGACACAAGCACTATTCAAATATTGACTCCTATTCTACTATACCGGACTTCACATTTTGTTTCTTCTATTTTTTTTAGCTGAGTTTAAAACAAGTATTTATTATAGACCTCATATGCACAAGTACACTGTGCCCTGAAATAGCAGGTCTATTAGAGTTCATATGGTTAGGAACGGCTATGGTTGACATCAGTGGAATGTTAACTCTGGCATCAAACATACAGAACTGCAGAGAAAGCTCACTGCAAGGAGCACTCAAAGTCAAATTCAAAAAAATAAGATGAACTAAACCAGTACTTTTATTTACTCAGGAATGCTTTTAAATTGTGTTTTAAGATAGGGTGTTTAAAAAAGCGCTATACAAACAAAGCCAGTACAAGTGCTTGATTATAAAACAAGGCAATACAAATAAACAGCCTGACTGCATCGATCATTATTTTCTTTCTCGGTATTTCCTTCTATAGCACAGCAAGCTGCAGCAGTGAATTTAGTTATAATAGTCCTGCATAGATCAGAGGCAGGTATGACAGAAGCACACAACACATACATCTGAGAGCAAATTCACCTCATGCTTTGGTCAAGCAGGCCACAAAAACCCATTATATTAAAAAAACAACAAAACCAAACCAACATAAAACGTACCGACAAGAAACTAGTTACTACTTTTTAGTTGGAAACTGAATTTCCTTTTGTTAAAGCCATTCTTGAACATTCTTGGGTTTTTTTGGTGCACACAAAGAGAGTAACAGAATAAAATAACACAAATACTCCCATTGCCATGCAGAACATAACTCACTTGAAACTGCTTAATAACATTTTATTAATTTAACCAGGGACTCAATAGACTGAGAAAGTTCATGCAATTCAGTCGGATTTAAAATCCAATAGACAAAAAGTGTTTAGTCATGAAATAATGTGCCAAATCATGGCTTGGTTTGCCAAGGTGTACTGAGGTAGAGCTCAGCCTCTTTCAGCTGCCAAGTCAGACTATTACTTTAGGCATCAAACAGCCAGAGAAGGTAATCACTTCAAAATTGCCTGTTTCACAGGAAGGTTCTATTTTGGCACTTGGTCAGACAAAATGAAATTCTGCTTGGAAGTGGCACTTAGTATTTGGCATCTCTAGGCTCTGGTGATTAATTGTATGGATAAGAAACACACCGGATGATGTACTCTGGATCTAAAGGTGCCTCTTCATTTTCAAATAATGTACAAAATTGACATTTGGAGCCTGTTTGGGAAGTTACTTAGTCAACTTTAGCATAACATAGGGGGAAACAAGACAAAAGCAGAAAATTGCAAATATTTATTACTGGTGTTCTGTTAAAAATAAATCCAAATAGCTTACAAACACTTTTCTGTCATCTGATATTTCTGTTGCTTTTATTGCTAGAAAAATAAACCAATTTTTGCAAGAGATTTTTTCTTACATAAAATCAAATGATTCTTAAAAACAGATCACTACTCAATCACGTGAAACTTTATTGCACTTGATTGTTATACCTGTAATCAGCTAGAAAAATGCATACATACATATTCTTCCAAAATATATGTGCACACAGAACTAAGTCAGTTCCTCTGCTGAGTTATATGACTCTAGATAAGTCTTTGGAGAAGGAAGAAAGGCAATAGTAGTAGCAGTACAAATTCTGGCTGCATGCACATGTTTGTGCAGGGCAGGAAAGCAGCAGGCCTGGCTATGCCTTCAGTGCTGGGAATGCACAAAGGCTCACAACTGTGAGTGTTGCTACCCCCCCAAAAATGATAAAGCAGAGAGAACCTAGCAAGGACAGTTAGCAGTAAGTTGGGAAGGGTTATATATAAGGTAAATGTGGAGAAAAAAATAAAAAAAAAAATCTCAAGAACAACTGAAGTTGTGATGATGTGGGTTTGCTTTTATTTATGGAGAATGAAAAGAAGAGCAATTAGGTCACTCCTGGCAAGAGAGCAGGGGAGTTTTGCTCTCCCTTCACTGCTTGGCTAAGAGGGTTGTGAACATACAAAACAGGCAGGCTCGCAATCAATCACTGCAACAGCAGGAATACGGAAGCACTTATCTACCTTGTAACTTACATTTTTTTTCTAATATTTCTTATCTGTTTGAACTCTTGAGACTGTACTTCTTTAGGGTCAAGAAAATACAGTATGTAGTTCAAAGTCTGAACTATATGCTCACTCTCACTATCCTAATAATAAAGAGCTCAGACAATATAGTTAAATTGGGAGTGCACTAATGAATGCTGTTCCAAAATCCAGCTTTGAAACAGGCACAGTGCTAAGATCACAAGCAGAAAAAGGGTACGCACATTTTGTGGACTTACCCCACAGAGCAGAATATAACTCAGGTTTAGTTCAGTACATGGGAGAATAACAAGGTGCAAGAATAAGAAATTACAAAATAGTGGATTAAGGTTGGATATCCCACAAATAGAAAAAATCTCCCATATTAGAAAACAGCTCTAAGGAGAAGCAAAGGAAGACTTGACATTTGACATAAGTAAAAGGAAGGAGGAAACATGCTACTATGTATGCTGGTTGGAAGAAACAGCATTGGCTGGTGGACAGACTAGATGACATAATGAAAACATTATTTTCCATTTTTAACTGGCATGATTTCACACAATGGGGTAAAAAAAAAAAAAAAAAAGAGGTCATGAAAATGGTTTCTGGCTACTAGATGGAATGGTATAACAAAAATCAGGACACTTTTAGGCCACAGGCTGGTGAAAATGAAGAAAAAAATTACTTTCTTTTAGTTATTTAAAAGACAAAGCTGCTGCTTAAGTGTTAATTGTGGGAACACTGAATAAGGAAAAGCATCCACTGTAGATGCTCCACTAAGTGGCATAATTTTTAACAAGAACTATAACCTCTTATAACACCTCTAAGCTGATGGATTTTGTCCAGCATTTCCATTTGATGAGGAATGGTATTTACTAGCTTTGTCCTTGGTCTTCCTGGGATTGTTTTTTCTCATCATAGGTATGTCAAGGTCATGATACCTGCAGAAATAGCAATGCGGATTCTGCCATGCCGGATCTAATACTCCTGCTTTAGACAAATAAAAAAAGCTTGAAAAATGCAAAAGTTGCAAAAATATGTTACAATATAACCATTTTTCTATGCAAAATCTTCTGTGATCTCCAGGGTCAGTAAATGTTTTACATCTTAGGACTGAGAAGGTCCTTTCTGTTTACCAGACACTGCATACATACATTCACTATGAGTCTGTTGTCTTTCATCAAAGACTTCAGCTTTTCTCTCAGTATCAAAAATATCATAGCCTGTGTGGTGCTACACCTACTCCACTTGACAATCCAGGCAACTGTTTTAAAAACAGAGAACTCTTGGGCTGAACAGCATATGAGAGACCTAGAGAAGAGCAGCAAAAGCATTTTGATAACTCTTGGCAAGCTAAATGCTTAACTGCGCTCAAGGAACGAGGCTATAAATTATGCTGTCAGCTAGTTTCAAGGGCACACTATTGATAACCAAATATTGCTTGGGAACAAGGCAGTTCCCTTCCTTCTGGCCACAGAAGGGAGGGAAGGAGGTGGTAGACAGAGCTGATTTCACAGCAGGTACTCTTCCCTGAAGAAAACATCCCCTTTGACTAGCAGGGTTACTTACAGCCAACTTCTGCTGGCAGCACAAAGCATCCCCAACATGGAAAAAAATTTAATAATATGGATTTATTGAAAAATATTCCTTTTTCTTTCTTTTTACATATGCTCAGTGAGTAAAGAACCACCAGTATTCTCTGGGTATTTACAGTAATTTCATATTTTATTTTCTTCAAAGGTTTTAGGAGCTAATGTTCTTACCTTCATTTGAAACCTGCTGTTACACACAGTATGCAACATAGACTGACAGTGCTGGGAAACTGTGTGCTAAATTTCTTCTAAAAGTAATCAACTCCATTTTAATAGATGCAATGGCATTCATTATCAAGTCCCCCATAACTTAGTAAACCAACTCTTCTTATTTACTATTACAATCCCAATCGATTTTGTTTTTTTTTGTTTCTTTTTTTTTTTTTTCTCTTCAACAGAAGCAAATTTACATTATGCTCCATACACAGAATTAAGTTACATCCTTAATTGGAGCTATCTGTGAAATTTAGAAAGAATATTTAAAAAGAATGAGAAACACAACTTCTGGAAATATGCTTTGATTCTTTCTCCACCACTTTCTGTTCCCATTACAGTCACAAACAAGTCAATTAATCTTCCCACACACCATTTCCCCCCAAAAAAATGTGTAGAGTACTGCCTGCCTGGTTTACAGGAGGACTCAAGGTTTCAGAACATGCCAAGCTCACTCTAACCCACAGGCAAACAACTTCCAGTGCAAAGCTGTTACATAAAGATGTGCAATGTTAAAAGCAGTTAGCATCTAATGACAAATTTCAAAGTCAGCAATAAAATGTGGACACACTCATGCAATAAAGTCCTTGTTTGAAAAATGTCATTATTAGAAAGCTCATGAAAAACAGATTCCAGACTTGTAAAGTGCTCATGACTGGCCCATGATTTTAAACTCCTCCCCTGTCTGTGGAAATACACAGCACCCTGCATTTCACAGTCCACACCATTTGACATTGTGCTTTCTGCATGTGTTATATCCAGGCCTCATAAGCATTCATGATTTATCCACTAAAGACATGTGCCCGTTTCTGTTTTCCCATTACTGAGAAAAGCATCACAGGAAGTAACAGATTTGGATCCATCTGAAGTAGAGCACTAGCAGGTAACAAGCGTATGAATAGTTATTTTCAGCAATGCTTGTTATTATTCTGTCCTTTAAGGTAGATAATCAGTTTTAAGAAACCAAATGAACACACAAAACCAGACTGTGAATAGACCCATTGTAAAATTTGTGGACACTTTAACAAGGTCTATTCAGACAACTAGAACTGAAAAAGAAATGGAAAGCAAGATGAGGTAGGATGCAAATCAGGCCAAAAACCTGTCTCCATGTCAACGAATACCCAAAGCATTAACAAAACAGTTACAGAAATACGGACACATGATATTTTGATATCTCATGGGAATATTTCAGAAGAGATGGGAGAAGGGAGATACAACACAAAAATTCCAAATCTCCCTATATGTTCATTGCTGAGCAATCTAAAAAGAAAGCGGTTTACCTCAAGTTTACATGCCCTGTCCCTGCTGAGGGGCTCCAAAGGAAAACTCAGGTTATTTGCTTCTGCCAGGGAACGCAAATCAAAATAATACTTGGCATAAACACTGGAGGGAACATTAATATTGAACTGCAACAGCTCAAGAAACTGGCGTTCCAGCTCATTCCTGTAGAGAAAAGATAAAATGTGAAAACATATTTCAGTCTGTACATTCTGAATGTAATTTACTTTAAATTGCAAATGATACAAACCAAGTTAATTTCTTATTCTTGCCAGACACAATAACTGTAGCCTAAGGTTAGATCTAGTATACCGTGTTCTAGCAGCATACATATGCCAGCAGTGAGGAATACGAAAGATGCTGCATCTTGCAGCTGCTACTGCAGTGCCAATCAAATCTAGACACAAACTTTTGCTAGAGGAAGTGCACCTTTATCAGTTTAGCTAATTCAATCTCAGAAAGAAAAGTTAGCAGGAAAAAGAACTCTTGTCATTTCTGCTGTACCTCCACTAGGTGGATCTGCATACACAGCTATGCAAACATGAAATTAATACACGCCCTAGATTTGTCACACATCTCTCTCATAAATGCTGCAAAGTACTCTAACACCTAAATTACTGGAGAACTTATTTACTCTTCTCAGCCTTTCATCATCAATCATTTAGAACTAGTCATGGGAAAGCGGGATTTTTCAGTATACTGTCTTATCTTCATGAACAGAATAGAGCTATTTTTCCACAGGCTATGCAATCAAAACTCACAGTGGTGATCATTTTTACTTTTCAGTACCCAAATGTGTTTGTCAAAATACTTGATAGGAATAGAGGTCCTATTTGAGCTCCCACCTTGAGAAAACTTTGGTATAGCAATACCAAATACACCAGTCCATTAGGAAGTATGTTAAGAAATAAGCAAATCAACAAAATCAAGCATTGGAAATGTTCATAAATTGCATGGTAACTAGATATCCTACATAATACTTGTGCAGGGACATATTAAATGCCCAAAACAGTGATTTCAAGATAGGAGAAGTGAAAAAATCAATGGGTGGTAAAAGCTGTGCATGTCTGCTGAAGAGTACAGCTGCGTCACCAGCAGGTACTGACTGACTACAATATTACATTTAAGTTACATTTTGACTTGCAGTGCAAGTGTGCAGGCAGTTGACAACAGCAGAGGAAGGATCTCAGGATAACAAAAATTATTTTTCTTAGTCTCACTCTACTTTTACATCACTTAGAAAATAATCATTGTCCTTCCTCACCTCCACACTGTGTTGAAATTCTATGTTTACATAATGATAAATATTAATTAACATTAAAAGACTAAAAGCTGGATATGGACGCTCTGGCATGAAATCACATTGTTGAAGATTCTATTTTTTAAAAAATCCAAATAAAAAAATTACATTTTAAGATGTCTATCAATAAATGCATAGGATTATCTTTAAATGTCGTTTATACTGCCAAGATTTTACTTTCTGCAAGCTAAACCTAAAGGTCTATGTTAATGGATAACATAAAACTTATTTTAATGGACAAAGATATTGGCTATACCTCTTTTGAAAAGCATCACTATATATTTCAGCAAAACATTGCCTCCAATTCTTACTCTACTCTACCTCCCATATTTGAAAGTCAGATCAGCAGACTAACCGCAACTGAGAAAGAATAAAAGAATACAGGTATTTCTTCTTTGAAGTAATGTAACTTAACTAACCACCATATCCTTCTTCCCCCATGCTTTTCATAAGGTCTCTTTACATACACTGTCCTCTGACCACTTCTGTAATTCCCACAGAAATTCAAGGTAATACTACATACATGACTACAGATACTGCACTTCAGTTCTCCCAAGTCCTCTGTTAGCTTTTAGGCACAGTTCAATGTACTGCTGGTGACTCAGAAAACACTGAAAGTCTGCATGATCTTTTGCAAGATTCACTTATGCTGAATGATTCACAAATGTTGAAGTTTCTGGCCTAGAGTTTTTCTGCCTTTTTAACATAAAAAATTAAAGCACCCATCTTATCTAGGACTAGACACCACAAAATCATAATAAAGGACTGTCCCAACTACCTGAAAAATTACAAAGGAAAAATCCAAACCACACTAGGGATAGGAGTTAGGAAAAAAAAAAAAAATGGAAAAACTGGCAGTAGGAATATAAACATCAGGTCAACAACCCCCAAAATTTTTGCTGGAGAACTCACAAGGAGCCTCAAACACAAAGTGCATGAGCCACATCACCAAGTACCACACAGAGAGCACAGGCTCCTCAAAGGCTTGTGGTTTTGCAGTTTGTGAGAACCCTACAATCTTCTAATAAAAGGTAAAGAAGCTAAAATCTTTGAGGCCAGGGACTCATTATAGTCTGGCTTAGGGAAGGTGGAGTGCAGAAAGAAGGCCGATGTTAGCACGGGTTTGCCATGTGACAGTGTTACATAGCTCAAGTGCAACTTCTAACAGTAGCACCATCTCCCTGTTCGTCAAAAACAATAACCTCTTTTTGTTTTTTTGTTTCCTTTCACGCCATGACAGTATGCCTTATCACATGCCTTCGAAAAAAACCTCTGAGAATCAGCAATTTCAAAACTCGTATTTATAACCATTCCTGATTAATACTGGCATATAGCACAGTCAAACCTGTCAGTCTGCTTCAAGCTGTTCCAACACTCTACTTCAGCTCAGCTCCTAGCTTCAGAAATACTTTAAAAGCTCCCAGATTTGCCTTGGAGGAACAGTGAATGGAGGGAGGCCCTTACTGCCACTGAATGCCCAAAAGCATGAGAAAAAGATCAAGGGAAAAGTAGCTTAACAAAATCATTCAGGAAACACTCAAAGCAGTCAAGGAAGAATTGTCAGATTGTTCTGCATGGAACAGAATAGCACACAGAAATGTGAAGAGCCTGGTTTTAGCTTCTTGTCATCTCTACCCTCCCTTTTGTTTTGGAAATCTACTCTACAGGTTTTATATCAGAAAAGAGTAGCATCAACCATCCTTAAAGCAGCTTACGTAATTTTAAAACAGATACTGAAATGACATTATATGGTATTTCCTACTTCTATTTTGAAATGACAGCTTTCCCCCAAACTAACGAAAGTACCTACAACATACCACAGCAATGCAAGCTTTGTGTTTTTCACTTTGACTCAGGGAGAAAAAACAACTTTTCTAATACTTGAACAATGACAGCTACTCACAATTTATAAGTCTTATCTAGCAGTGTATGAGCATGCTTAATTTAAAGCAATCAGCTGACTCCTAACATTCAACCTTTCCCTTACAGATCATTTTTAGCCAGCTACAAATCTGACAAACAGTGAATTATTATGAAACAAAATGAGGGCTGCTTTAGCAAGAATGCTTGATCACTCTCTGCTTTGAGACTGCAAGCTGAGATTCAAGGAACATTCTGTCTGTCCAAGCATTTCTTCTCATCTACTTCCCTCCTCCCAGAGTGGTTATCCACAACGAACTCTCTTCAATGGCTGTGATATTGGCTTAAGTGACTTAAAGTAGGTACAAGTTTGTATACTTCTCATTACAGATACTTAGCTCTGCTTACACAAGTTCTGAAACACACAGATACTGTGCTAAAACAGCTTTTAAATAATGCTGTTAGTGTTTATATAAAAAAAAAGGGGTGCACAAGCAGATTGAAAACATCACTCTCCAAATGCACAAGCCACAGTGGCCTGTCAAGATACCTTGACCCCCAGCACCGTTCTGGCACCAACTCCAAACTGCATCCCTTGCAGTACTACCCTCGCACACACACCAGCTCAGGTAAGGGCACCTCAAAAAGCATGCGAGGCACATGACTCAGCCCTGAATGCACAGATGACACAAACCCCAGGCTCTTCAGACAATGCATGCAATACCTGCTGACCAACTGACCAACAAAAATTAGTGCTAGAATATTTAGTGAAACTAACATTCATTTTAGCATTTGTAAGTATTAATTATGTTGACTCTTATTACAGTTCTTCTTACTGTTGGAATATACTCCAAATACGACTTGGGAGTATCCAGACAGATGTCACAACTCTCTACGCTGTTACAATATGCACTTCTTAAGAATGCCATCAAATAAAAGAAATGGAAAAATTGAATATTTATCTTTGCAAATTAAAATACTACATTTTTTGAGTCCTGGAAATGAGTAGCAGGATTCAGGGGGGGAAGCCCAAAACCATAAAAGCACTGATTTTGAATAATGGCAGTAAATAAGAGGGTGATCTAATGGTCATTAGGATCGTAACAGGGTGTGATCATTAGGATCACATGCAAGCTCACTGGATGTGTTTGGGTTTTTTGTCAAGTCATACATCAAAATATCCTGTATGTGTTTTTTCATCACCATGCATGAACATCCAGTGGTAAAATACACTTCAACCAGAAAGCAAAAATAATTTATGTCTTCTATGTAACCAACTGTTAAACAAACCTCATGACATCCATCAGTATCTACCATGTTTAGATAAAATGCAAATATACAAACTTTATATAATTTATGAGAGGAATTCCCGACCCCCTCATGCACACAGATCTTGGCACTTATTGACAAAGATAAACATACTCCACTCACATGTCTTCGACCGTGATATCTTTCAGGATCTGGCAGTAATCCACGTTCCACACTGCCTGGTCATCCCAAACTTTGGATGCCAGTAGAATTGCACCCAATACAATTCGTTTCCAGTTTGCTGGACAAATATCTATCTCTGCATAAGTTAAAAGTCTTTCAAGGTATACCTGTGGAAAAACATTAAAATTGAAACTCAAATTTGCTATTAAGTAGAAATGAAAACTATTCTCATAAATCCATTCCAGTTATTTCAAAACAGTAATCTGCTCAAGAAGATTCTGCTAGAAAAGCTGTAGGTTTAAATACATATGCTTATGCCAAGCTGAAGACTGGATGTGATAAATCTGTATTTCAGTTGGCCTTTGCCTTCTGATCATCTTACTAGAAACAAAACTGTGATTTTTTTTATCTGTAACTGTTGGTAATAAAGTCACACATTGGAATTAATTCAAGTGATAGCTTAAACAAGTTACTAAAATTAATGTAAACAAATAAAATGCTAATTACTAATGAGGGAGGCAAGGGTATGTTACCAGTAATAGTTACTAGCTATCATACAAATATATACTATAATCTATGGTCAATCATTTATGAGATATAGCATCATGTCATACCAGACCCCTCTGGTGAGCCTGTCTGAAGGTTTTATAGGCACCTACAGGATGGATGGAGGAACAGTTACCACAGAAAGAGCAAGCTGAACAGAGAGGAAAAGTGTGTGTTAAGAATGGTTTCCTCTGGACCAATAACCATGAGTGATCCTCTTGGACCTACAAGAACTGACAAACTCAGGACACCACAGTCTGGCCCAATCTGCCCAGGCCACCAACACAGGCTAATAGCAATTCAGGCTCATCTCATCCAAGAGACCCATGTTATTTAAAAAGACTACACGATCATACACACACATCTGATGAAACAATGGATCTTGGAGGGACTCTCTGAACACCCACAAAAAGCTGCTGGAAGGGTGTGGGAGGGTGCAGTTTGATCCTTCTGGTTCCAAACATAGAGGTAGGATGCCCCCCATCAACTGATGCTCCAGCCAGGGAACTATGGGTGAATACACAAGGGATCACACATACTGTGTGAACAGATACCTGCTATCGATAACAGCAGCTCCATTACATTAACAATAGGAACAGACTAATAAACAAGATGTGTTCTAAGAAATACTGGTTGTGGGTGACCTGTATGAGCCCCTACTCTAACCCCTGTTAGGGACAGAGTAATTCCAATTATGGATTTATATGTGAGATGAACAAAATAATAATTCTGCAATCCAGAACATTTAATTAGTTTATACTATGTATATATTTTTATACATATATAAAGATTTAGCTGAGAAGACACATAATGAATCTCTTGCATTTTGCCTAAGTTAATATTTATTAGCACCTAATCAAAGAATACCCAAAGAATAACTAACAGATCAAAAATTCAATGTAGGATCCATGCTGGTAAAATGTGTAGAGGAGGAGAAAAGGAGGATGCAGTGGGAAAAATTTAAAACTCAGAACAGCTCACTTGTGTTTTTCTATAAAGATGCATACTCATACAAACACACAGGATCTTCAGTGATTTGTGCTTTTGGAAAGGTCTAGCATTAGTAGAAAATAATACATTTCCAGGGATGTGGCATCCATAACTTCTCTGGGCAAATTGTTCCAGTTGTCCTCTCTTGTCAACATCCTCACAGTCAAGAACTTCTTCCTAACATCTAATCTAAAGCTACCCTCTGTAAGTTTAAAGCCATTCCCCCTTGTCCTATCACTATATGCTTTTATAAGGAGTCCCTCTCAAAATTTATTGTAGGCCTCTTTAGGTACCGAAAGACTGCTATAAAGTCTCCCCTGAGCCTTCTCCAGGCTGAACAAGTCCAACTCTCAGCCTGCCTTCATATGGCAGGTGCTCCAGCCCTCTAAGCATCTTTGGGGCCCTCCTCTGGACTCACTCCAGTAGGTCCATGTGCTTCTTATGTTGAGAGCCCCAGATCCAGATGCAGTACTGCAGCTGGTACCTCATGAGAGCATAGCAGAGGGAGAGAATCATCCCCCTGACCTTCTGGATACGCTTCTTTTGATGCAGCCCAGCATACAGTTGGCCTTCTGGGCTGCAGCTGCACACTGCTGGGTTATAGTTAGTTTCTTATCAACCAACACCCCAAGTCCTCCCTCTCAGGGCTGCTCTCAATCCATTCTCTGCCCGCTTCATATCTGTGCTTGGAATTGCCTCAACCTACATACAGGACCTTGCACTTGGCCTTGTTGGAACTACACGAGGTTTGCATGGGCCTGCCTCTCAAGCTGTCAAGGTCCCTCTGGACAGATGAAATAACACATTGCGCAGATGAACTTACACCTAAGTAAAAAGGGAGAGGTAAACTTGCTATGGCCTTCCCAGCACCACATACTTGAGAAATCGGCTTTCAAAATTAAATAGGAGCTTGATAAGACAGTATTCTTCCACCACCTGCATTACCATAGTTGAGCATCTTCCAATAGTATGTTGAGAGATATGAATAACTGCTCTTGAGTCGCTGGTGGTAACTTGGGCTTAACTCCAGACATCCTGCTTGCTGGAGTGAGGCTCTGTATCACCTTACGATAAAACCAAAGATGATAAATACCTCACCAGGAGAAAGGTGCTTAGTATGTCTCCTGGCTCGTTTTTTGAAAATGCCTTAGAAAAGTTTGTTTTTTTCATTTTCTGTGGCCCACCTCACTCAGTCTTGGGATTTACAAGTATGCGCTCAAGTAAGAAGACAGAAAAAGAGCAAGACTTCTTTTTGCAGCAAACATTTGTAAGAGCTTATTGAGATCCTCAGCTAATGTGGGACTTCACTGTAATCAAGGACTTGTTTCCCAAATTTACACCTATACTGTCACATTACTGTAGTTCTTCAGTTTTCAATCCAACTCACTCAGTTATGTATGCGCTCTTTGTTCTAGCTCTCTCTGGCTCTAGTTTGGAGACAATCAAGTAACTCTGCAGATAGTTAAATTCAGGCAGAAGAAAGGCTGGTGCATACCTGGGTTCCCACTGTACTGATGTAGAGCACCCCTATAACATCAGTATGCGCACAGTCAAGTGAGCTCTATCTCCTACACATGTGAGAAAGTTCATTATTCCTGACAAATACTGCTCTCAACTACTGGTTTAATCTCAGAAGATTTCAATATACCAGGCCAAGGCCATGGTAACAGCCTGAACATCAGAAATCTGACACTGATGGAACATCAGAGTAAAAAGGAGAGAATGAGCCTTGCATGCACTCAACAGCCTACACCACTGAAGGGGGATGCTTCTGGCTGCTGCAAAGATGTGCTGAATCAGTATAGACTCTTGGAGAAGGGCCAGGTGGCTCTCAGCCCATGTGAAGAGGAAGGCTGGTGGGGTGGTTAGTCACTACGCTACTCATCCCAAACAAACCCGTGGCTGGTGGGAGAACACCACCTGCTTTTGCTGGCAAAAGCAAGCAAGTCTTCCTGCAGGCAGGCATACTCCATCTCATTACAAAAGTAAGTAAAAAAAAAAAAAGAAAAAAAGCATCACTGAAAATAGTTGACTCTGTAATGGCAAATTCCATTTCTAAGCAATTATGTCTATACACTGAATAGCATCTAAAACACAGAGGTCATTTTCTCAAATAATGGGGTTTATATCACATAAACTTAGGATTCTCTCCATCTACTATGCAGTTCAATATATTCATGTCCTGTAATGAATTCCACTGGCTTAATTTTCAAGGCAAAACACTTTCTACACTTTCTTTACGACTAGCTGTTTGTCCTGGATTTAGCAGCTGAACCCAGGACACTGCTGTAAAGTTGCATAATAAAGCTGAATTTTACAAGTTCACTGTAAAGAATAATGTTAAATTGCATGCCAGAATACTGGAAGAAATTTACTTATGTGTCAAAAGACCAAAAAAATACAGAAGGAACAATGTGAGAACCACTTAACTTTAAAAAAGAAAACAACTCTAAAGACTGGATTCCTCATTTCCTCTGGATTATTTAGGCAAGTATTCCTCTAAAGAACCAGAATCTTTCAGAATCTAGAAGATGTAAGTCAAAATAAATGCCACGTATTTCCTCCACCAAGTTTAGCAGCTGTATCCATGCTTAAGAATGGAACTAAAGCTTAAAACAAGCTGAAGCTGTTATATCAATCTTACTTCAACTTAATTAATCCATTACAGGGCTTCTTCTGAAAGTAAGCTTCTGTTGCAAAACTTTTGAGCACTTTTCTGTTACACACTCAAAAGCTGAATTCCAAAATGGCAGCAGACTTATTCTGCCTTAATTCAACACCTAGTTCTCCTCAAAAACTCCAGTAGCTTTCAAAAGCCATCTTCAGCACATCTATCATTACCAACTTAGTTCTATGATTGTATGTTTATAGATTTTTTTACAAAAAGGTAACGAGACTATTTAAATAAAAGATTAAAGTTACTGATATGACATCAGCAGAAACTTTCAGTGGCTTCAGTCAAACAACATATTCTGGATTTTTCACAGCTTGCAAGGGAAAAGTATGACTTTGTGCCAATACCAACATCAGTCTTCAAAACTCATTTATAACATAATTCACTTCCTACCCAAAATGAAAATGCAATTCTGATCTAGGAAATATCAATGCACATTAGTCCATCAGTAAATTTTTTACTTACAAACTCACTACCTCAGAGTCTGATACCTCCATTACTAATCTACTCTGCTGGGGAATGAACCACATGGTTTTATATGACTGTCAATCTAGCAAGCTTTAATGGACAACACTTGCACCTCCACTGGAGACATTTTTAATAACTTGAGCACACGTAAGAAGGTACAGTGCATAGAATTATGATTTCAGAGACCAATATTGGATTATTATTTTCTATCTCTTCCCACAGACTTGTACTAAGATTTTGCAATTACTGACCTTTACACTTGGAATATCAGCAAATTATTATTTACTCATAAGTGAAATCAGTTGGGTGATTTGCCTTTGTTAAAAATAATTTATCTCAATTAGAAATAATTTAATTTTATTAATTAAAATTACCACTCCATTGGTATAGATAATCCCAAATTAGCTTTGAGTTCAATGAACTCTGGAGAGGTTCATTAGCTACATGCAGCACCACAGGAATGTAGTTAAAATGGCTTCCAAAGCCATTTCAGGTCCAGCAGAGATACAGAACTGATATATTTCAGAACATATCTTGAACTCATAAATCTGCAAGACCCAAAATGATTCCATGCTGACCTAGTTTGGATGCTTCTGATCTCAACTCCCAGGACTTGAATGTGTGATAGCATGGTAGAGAAGCATTTAACCATTCGTTATCACCACTAGTCCTGGAGGGGCTTTTTTTTGTCCAGGCACAGTACTGTAATATGGCACAAACTAATAGGATCAGCAATAGCAACCAGGCTTCAGCAGGGTTCCTGCTGAGCCAGAACTAATCCCCAGGGTAATTATTTGCAGTTGGGTAAATCCAGCCTGGACTGGCTGAGTGTCTGATAGTAGCCACAGCATCCAGTGTTGTCCCAGTTATCCAGGATGTCCTGCTCCCCACGATCCTGGATAGCAGAGAGATGGTTACACAACATCCCAATCAACAGAACATAAATCTGTTTGAAGAAACTGAAAACTAAAGATAGCACTGAAATGTTCAGTTTTAATTAGTGCAAAACAGCATCTCATTTTTTTCCATCTTGGAGGACATTATAGCACACTTTGTAAATTACATAATACTTCCAAGTAGAAAGAAAAGTTAAAATACTGGAGTACTTTAAAAGTTAAAATTCCCCCTTCTTAGGGAGGATATTTTGTACCAAATACAAAAGTGTCAAATAATTTAATGTCTCTATTTCACAATCCAAAAGAACACCCAAATTTTATTAAAATCTTACTGTGGGGTTCTTAGAGAAGTTTTGTTTCTTTATGTTACTTCATTTTGGTGCTGTTTAACGTTAACCTCCAACACCCCACAGAGACTTCTTATCACACTGGAGTTGCAGTTTAAGAACCCCAAGTTCTGTATTTCTTTTTTTAGGCTTCCCTGAAGTAACATACCAGGTTTTCTATGGAGGTTATACAATTTCCATCCTCAGAGAAATTCAGAACTCAACTGGTCAGGCCCTGATCACCCTGACCGAGCTGGCCATGCTTTGAGCAGAGGCCATGCCAGACCAGACGTGACCTCTGGAGGTCACTTCTAAGCAAAATTATTCTGTGATTATATCTACTTGCAGTACTAGAGCTTCCTGCAGTGCAACACAAAGAGGTCAGAAGTTGTGCGTTGCCTCCAAGGAGTCTGAATGAGAGTCACAATACACTAAAGAAACAGGCGATCACCAAGGAATGCCATCGACATTACTAGAATAATTCAGAACTTTGAGGCAGCACCAAGAGCAAAGCATTATCTTTTCTCATGCTGTTTCTATATTGGCTTTATGTGAAATTCTATCTCTATTTTACCAATGAAACTCTAGTGGCTTTAATTTTTTTGCAGTAAAAGTACATTGACAGAAAGAAGACAATGTTTTTTATATGCTAATTACCATAATTGAAAATCTGCAAACAAACGTGTATTTGCAAGAACCTCGTACTTTCTCCCATTTAAACTCCATATGAACCCACTAGCTAACTGACATTATAAGTTGCAGGAGCACAGAATAACTAACAAAGACAGCTTCCATTCCTACACATCACAGAAATACACAGTCCTCTCTCTCTAATGAGAAAACTTCAGTATGCCACAATGCCTTGAAACTTAAAAGATATTTGAACAAAAAAAAAAAGAAATATAATTGGTATTGGGTCCCACATAGCCAAATTACAGCTCTAATCCAATCGTTAAACTGCCATATGCTCTGTTCTAAGGAATCAGCCAGTTCCTTACCACGACTCTCCAGAAATAACTGTGTTTTGTAGTTGCCCAGCTGGGCATTTAAAATGTTTTACAAAGGTCTCGTGTCATTCATTTGGTGGAAAAGGACATCACATAATCACAGCCCTTGCAAATTCATCTAATTTTTATTTTTGAGACCGAATGTTGAAAGAAAATAACAAACGTGGTCACAGAACTCTGGAAATGTGAGCAAGTTTGCCCCTAATTAACTAATTTCAAGACAAATACCTTTAATGCATATAAAATGCATTCAAACTATCACGCAACAGCAACTTTCCAGCCTAAAACTGGGATCAGTATTCATTCCTTGCCCACACAGAAGCCTTTAGAGATGCATCGGGAAACAGATACCCATTCTTTGACAGAATGTCCTCTTCTCATAGGGATTTAAAAAAAAAAATCCCTCCCAACCTGCAGCATGAATGTTCTCTTTTTACAAAGTGTATATCCCAGCAGGCCTAAAGCAACACCAGACTGAAGAGAGGTATAAGTATTAATTGACAATCTAGTCAAGGGCTATTCAGGTGTTGTATGTTAGACTGCAGTCAAAAGACGAGAACAGCTCTAAGACGAGGAAAGAATCTGAGTCTTCTGCTCCCCTCAGTGTCTGGAGAAGAGGTTTCAATTACTTGTTCCTCTTGGCCTTCTCCAGAGTGTATCCTGACACACGGCCAGAGGCCAAGGGACTCTGGACTCACAGCACAGATGAAGAAACCTTCTCTCTGTGCCTGGGAGACCTTCAGATGAGGCAAAGTGGTGGCATTCAGCCATCTCCCAGGGAATGCTTGAGGCCAGGACAAAGGTGGACACCAACAATGTTAGATACACACAACTCTTCTCATGGGTTTCTTACAGGAGAAGGAGCCCAGCTTCAATGCTTTGCCTTGCTCATCCAACCACACTCAAGAACACTTACGGTCACTGGATGGGGTTTGACAGCATCAAAGCAGGCAACAAACAGTGTTTTGCATTGTACTCTGAGGTTTCTGGAGGAATCTGCATCTTCCATTAGATGCATATAGATTGGTAGTTATACTGACCAAGCTAAAAAGGACCTTTGCTGCAAATTAAGTCTCTTAGGACCCTGGTCACTTTCTTCTATGTTTTTGTTTTCTTTTAAACAAGTATCAGGTTTTTGATACTTCAACTGAATTATGGGAAAAGAAAAAAGGTATTTTATCATCATTTAGAAGTAAAAATACCCCAGTGAAATGAACACAATTTAAAGCATTCTCCTTTCCTCCAAACACACAGAAGGCAAAATTCTCCTCAAATACCGTAACTTTCACAACACAGTTCAACGATATTCTCTCTTTACCCAGTTGCTTAAAATGTGGCTCAAGAGTACAATGAGAACTCAGGAACATCTGGCTGGATTAATTGAATCTCCATTTTTCATTCTTACATACTTCACATGTGCCAGTATCAAATCCTCTCAGTCACAGTATGAACTATCTAAAACATTTCAAAAGCATGCTCCTCTGAACTTCACAGAATTAATTCAGCTTATGTACTGTATGTATTTACATATGACATGTCTGATCAAACTATAGCATAGAAACTTTGCATAACTATTTGCACATTTGCAAATGCAAAATCATAGAATCACAGAATTATAGAATAGTTAGGGCTGGAAAGCACCTCAAGATCATCTAGTTCTAACACCCCTGCCATGGGCAGGGACACCTCCCACTAAACCATGTTATACAAGGCTCTGTCCAACCCAGCCTTGAACACCACCAGTGATGGAGCATTTACAACTTCCCTGGGCAACCCATTTCAGTGCCTCACCACCCTTACAGTAAAAATTTCTTCCTCACATTCAATCCAAACTTCCCCTGTTTAAGTTTGAACTTGTTACCCCTTGTCCTATCACTACAGTCCCTCATGAAGAGCCCCTCCCCAGCATCCCTATAGGTCCCCTTCTTCCATCTAAAGTGCATAACTGGAAGGCTTCTATGAGGTCTCCACACAGCCTTCTCTTCTCCAGGCTGAACAGCCCCAACTCTATCATCCTAACTTCATAGGGGAGATGGCTCCAGTCCCCTGATCATCCTCGTGGCCCTCCTCTGCACTTGTTCCAACAGTTCCATGTCCTTTTTATGTTTAGGACACCAGAACTGAACATAATACTCCAAGTGATGTCACATGACTGCAGAGTAGAGGGGCAGGACCACCTCCCTCGATCTGCTGGTCACGCTCTTTTTGATGCAGCCCAGGATACGGTTGGCTTTCTGGGCTGCAAGAGCACATTGAAGCTGGTTCATGCTCATTTTCTCATCGACCAACATCCCCAAATCCTTCTCCTCAGGGCTGCTCTGAACCTCTTCTCAGCCCAACCTATAGCATGCCTGGGATTGCTCCGACCCAGGTGGTGGACCTTGGAACTTGGCATGGTTAAACTTCATCAGGTTGGCATCAGCCCACCTCACAAGTGCGCCAAGGTCCCTCTCAATGGCATTCCTTCCCTCCAGCGTACCAACACAGCTTGCTGAAGGCACACTCTATCCCACTGTCCATGTCACTGACAAAGATGTTGACCAAGACCGGTCCCAACACCGATCCCTGAGGGACACCACTCGTTACTGGTTTCCAGCTGGACATTGAGCCATTGAGCACAACTCTTTGTGTGCAGCCATCCAGTCAGTTCTTTATCCACCGAGTATTCCCCCTATCAAATTGATGTCTCTCCAACTTAGAGACTAGGATGCCATGTGAGACAGTGTCAAACGCTTTGCGCAAGTTCAGGTAGATGACATCAACTGCTCTACCGTTCCGTAGCCCCAGTATAGAAAGCCACCAAATTGGTCAGGCAGGATTTCCCCTTAGTGAAGCCATGACGGCTGTCACCAAGCACCTTGTTGTTTTTCGTGTGCCTTAGCATGCCTTCCAGGAGACTGCTCCAAGATTTTGCCAGGCACAGAGATGAGGCTGACTTGTCTGTAATTCCCCAGCTCATCCATTTTCCCCTTCTTGAAAATGGGGGTTATATTTCCCTTTTTCCAGTCATCTGGAACTTCTCC
>JASSUY010019662.1:0-11882 GCA_032466535.1 Forpus xanthops
TGCCCATGGCAGGGGGGTTGGAACTAGATGATCTTAAGGTCCTTTCCAACCCTAACTATTCTATGATTCTATTCTATGTATTGCACCAGTGCTAAGAGAAATTCATGAAAAGCAGTTATACTTGCAAAAACAGGAGCCTTTTTAACACCTTCTCTGGAAATCTTTGAATGGGCTTGGGACCTTCAGTGGTAAGAGGGATTTGCTGCCGTGTCATATGCTTGCAATTGCATCCACCTGCCCTTGAAATTGCAGCAGCTTGCAATTTTACCTCATCACATCAGTGCAATTTAAGATCTCTGAATAAATACAGAGTCAATTCAAGTCTTATGTCAATCAAGCACTAGGGATTACTTCAGCAAATACATGAGAATGAGATTGAAAGTATGGTTGGTTAGGAGTTTTGCTACCAAATCCTTTTTCTTTCTGAAGTGTAACTCTGTGGAAACATTGCAGCATCCTCAAAGATCCTCCTGTAAACATTATCTGGGGACTAGGATGAGTCTGTGGCCTCTGCCATACTGGGCCCAGGACTTACCAATGAGAATATTCACTTTATTTGGGTTAGGGTTTGAGCACCTTGACTCCTCAACTGTTTCTCATCTGCACTAGACTATGTGCTCTCCCTCTCATGCTCCCTCTTCCTTTCTCCCATGTGTTTTCTCTTTCCTTCAAAGCATCTTCCTCTTTTTCTTCTGCAGAACAGATACCTTCTTTTCTTCCCAGTACCACTTCCAGCATTTAGAAACAGAACAGGCCACAGAAAAATGAAGCAAAAGAGAAGAAATAACTGTTCTTGCTTCTGTAGCATGACCTAAGACCTCAGAATGTTCTTCACACTTGAATAGGCTGTCTCAAAAAAATATGGATAGCAAGCAAGTATTCACACCACCATTCTAGGACTGGCAAACCAGTTTTGCAGTATTTGTGAGGAGCAGTTAGCCTGGGAAACCAAGGCAGGAAAACCAGGCAATCCAGGGCCTGATGCTCAGCGTGTCTCATTTAGTTGCAGCAGACTGGTAGGGGGAATTAATTAAAAATTGGAACAAGATCCAGAAATAAGATGGAGCCTCAGATACATCATCTCAGAGTATTTCACTGCAGCTGGTAATTAGAGTGTGATGCAGACTGAGCTAGTTTCATCCCTCATTTCATAGCAATTGTACCCAGATTTTCTGAGGCTAAAAGTAGATTCAAGAAACATCTTCCTTTTCTGTACTTGGCAGTGAAGCAGCTGTAGCTCAAAGTTTTGTGTGGCAAGGGGCTTCACCAGGCACATAATCACTGGCTGGAACTGCTCAATTTTTCCAGTCTGGTGGCTGCAAATTCTGCTTCATATTATTGCCGTACCTTCAAAGCTGTTCAAGGGTCCTCCATGCCTTGTGTTGCTGAAGCCTGGTCTTGGCCTGTAGAACAGAGTAATGCAGAGCAGGAAAGTGAGCCACAGGAAGGAAGGGAGTCTCAGCAGCAGACCAAGGATCCTGCTGTGCCATCCTTCTCTCTCTCCTGCACTGGCTCTGCATCCAGCTCTGCTCTTCCCACTGATACATGAATCCCTGACAAGATTTTCCTCCTTTCCCTTTTCTTCTCCCTGTACACTTTCTCTGTGTGGCCTTAATTCCCAGATCTTCCCAGAAGGAAGAAGCACAGAGTAGCACCAAACCTAGCTTCACATTTACCAGGACCTCACTTTCATTAAGTTGCCCCAGTGATATCCTTACGTCCTTCAGCTCCTTCACTACACTTCAGGTCTTTCTCTTCACTAACATTCCCTAGTCTGGCTCTGAAGTAAAGTTTTTGGGACTCCTGGAAACAACTGGAATGTCACAGCATTTCATGATGTTACCAGAGCACTCCTTGTGTTTCTCTGCATCAGGACTTCACCTCATTCTGGTGCCAGAAACTTTGTCCCTCTTTCATACGCTCCAAAAATGTCTACAAAACAGCAGTTACAGGTAAGTCTTCAGGCTCCACAAAGCTGGAATCAAAAAAGGCCGTGTTTAGTGCAGACTCAGAGCAGAGAGTCTTTCAGATGAAGTTTGGACTCAGGATCTCCACTGGCTCTCTATTCAAGTTGCATGCTTCAAAGTGGCAGGACTTAAAGAAACTGTAGTGAACATAAAATCACACATCCCCACCAGACCATTTCCAGACTCTGGAGATCTGAAGCTGGCAAGGAATTGAGCTCCTGCGCTGTACCTAGGGCTCCCCCTTGCCTTCCCCCATTTATAGAGAAAAAATAGTCCCATTCTCGTCCATGGACCCCATTAATTTCACCACCTAGACCTGTCTCCACATGAGGATATGAGTGGTACCAGCTACAAAATCTGCCAGCCAAACCAGCATGGATTATACTCAACTCTGCACCTCTCTAAATACCTGGGGTACCCCAGCTGTCCCCTAGAGACCATGAGAAGCTCTGCCTGCCCTGCTCCACAATTTCCACCTGCAAAGGACTATGACAGATCAATAGTACCCAGCACACACCACCATCCTCAGACAGTTTTAAAAAGGGGTGTGTTGCCTTTTTGACAAACTGAAACTTTTTCTCTAGATTAAAAAACCTGCCTCCCCCTGTGAAGAGTTGTGATCTCCTATATCCTGTCAGCGGAACACAGCACTGAGCTGAGCCATCCACACGGCAGTGGAGCTGTGCTCATTAAAATCTTTGAAACAATGGCGTTTCATCTGTTGTAGCCAGCCTCAAAGTACCCACACTCAGGATGTTTATAACATTTCCTAAAAGAATAACAGATGCTTAGTGCATATCCCAAGCTAGAAATATATCTAGCTTGTATATCCACCAGGGCTTTTGAAGTAAGGTTCTGAGAAGCAGATTCTTGATTCTCAGCCAGTTTCAGGCACTAACTAGTGAAAAACTCTATCCAGACCATTTACTGTTCTTGCCTCTTTTAGCCTTTTTGTGTGTGTGTGAAAATATACTGGTCGTCTATTTATCTCGTTGTTAAGTGTAATTAGATTGCATATAGACACCTTTGAAGTTGATCTGATAAACTTCATAGCCTGTAATGTGTTGGCCTGGGACCTCTGTAAGCAATGTTTGGAAGTGTTTCTGCTGCTCATTTCCTGGGCTTATATGAATCTTCTGTCATTAGTTTTATTTTTAAATTGGAATTATCTCAAGTAGTAAAATTTGGATTCAGATCTGAGCAGTGCTGAGCATTGCAGTGCTGCACTGGAGATAATACGCTGGTACAGAGATATGGCCAGAGCATTAAATACCTGATCAGTGTGCAAATTCCCCCCACAGGGAAAGGATAAAGCTTTGGTGTTTGGGTTTGTTACCATATATAATAAATCCTGTCGGGGCAGAATGGAGAATATAAACAGCAAAACGTGCTCCCTTACACATTTACATGCATTATGTATTGACTACACACATTGCTGTTGTTCATTTGTAGCTAATTACTTGTATTACAGTAACATCAAAAGCCACAAATGAGAATCAGGGCCCAATTGTACTGGAAACCGGATATAAACATAATGAAGGACTGGTCATTAGCACTTCTGTTTATTTCACTCTATGCTCAGACACCTCACTCGCAACTCTCTACCCAGAATCTTAGAAAAGTTACCAGTAGTTCTGTGCTTGCAGTGATGTATATAGATCTAGGGTGAGAAGAACCAATTACACCATTTCTCCTGTGCCAACCTTCTGTTCTCAAGGTGGCTATCAGAACCAGTTTAATCTCCACACTGTATTCTGCAGCTCTTGAGCAGATTTCAACACAGCACTTCTCACGAAAACTCTAAAATACCAACTGTCCTTGTGATTTAGACATACCTGCTACTTCTTCAAAGCCTTATAATGTACCAGCCTCAGCATCTTTTGTTATTAAAAGTACTACATTGAGTTCAGAGGTGACTCAGTTCTCCAGACCATCGGACAGTTATTGTAGCTGTGAAAAATGGATATTTTTCCAAGTTTGAAAATAAGAAAGGCTCCATATCCCAGATTCTTTCCTATGCAGAACACGCCTCTTACAAATTGTCATAAAGCTGCGGGAAAAAGGAGTTTTGCAAGAAATACCTAAAATTCCCTCTGGCATCATCTGCACAAAGAGAAACACAGTCCCTCGGTCATATGTTGAAAGCCAGTAGTCCCTTTCCTCTGCCTTTCCCCATATTATGCCTCCTGTTAGAATATCCTAATCTGTAGCTGATTGTCAAACCACTGACTTCTGTATCAATTCCCCTTGCATTAGCATGAAGATCTAAAAGCTTTCTGAGTGGCTTTTTATAAAAATACATTAACATACAATGAAATCCAGGACACCTGAGCCCTGTACTGTATTTAACAGCCCTGCTCCACTGAAAGACCGTTCTGCAACTGGCCACTGCAGACAGATTTTTGAAGAGCTGTTTTTTGCATTGCTGAGAAGCAGCATGCGGCACAGCTCCAGCTGGTAGGTAGGTTCATGTCTGAGGAAGGGAAGACCTGAGATGGATAAACAAAAGATGGCAACAATCTGTAATAAAGAAATCTCCTGTAATGCTTGTGACAGACTGTAAATGTGTCAGATAAAACATTTAGTGGTCTATAATATGGAGTAGGAGTTTGTGGCCTGAACACAGGACTTGTCTGTCTGCCGAGACAGACAATTGCAAGAGAAAAATAATGAAGAAAAAAGAAAGGGGGAAGGGGGATAAGAGGAAAGTTGTGGAAAATCAAGGGAATTGTGTTTTTCACAAAAGAAATATATTAGCAAGCCATGATTTGGCCAGAACTGCATGAATGTGTTTTTCTAGCTTTGGTTCAACTTACAAATTTATTAACTAATATAATTTATTTTCTGCCTTCATATTGGGCATGCTGATTTCTTGCTGACATGACTGTTAAGTGTTTTCTGTTAGCAGCTAGCATATAAATACCTGAAAGAGAAACGAATCCCTCAGAAATTAAAAACATCCTTCAGTCTGAGATTATCAAGCACCTTTTGTCCTGTGAACTTGCAGCGTGTGAGTACGCAATGTTGGGATGCCTGCCACAAAAGGACCTTTGTAATATTTTCCTAATTTACTTTTTCTCAAAAAAAAAAGCCACAATATCCTTTGGTGCTAGAGTCCCTCTGTGGCTCCTGTTCTGAAAGCTTGGCATGTTGTCACCTGAGAAGAAAGTCACATAAAGTCATTGTGTTCCCTCCTCAGCTCTTGCAGACACAAGCTAATCCTGATGATTTTACTGTCATCTTTTCTCCATCTTCCCTGCTGTGAATTTGCAGGAGGTGAATGAAGATAGATGCCTAGACATTTGCTATGACTTCTCTTGTTCTCAGCTTTGCAAACACTTGCATCTGGCAGCTCTAGCTCTATTGCTTAAACTCAAGGGAACTCTGTCAGCGAGTGCTAGTGTCAGGCACTGTTCAGCATGTCCCACATCAGGTGGTGGAATAACAAATCTGTTGAAAAGCATACAATTACAGTCAGCAAGGTCTTTTCCGTCAAAGTTCTATAGCAACAGAGAAAAACCAGTTAGCATAAGCAGAAAAAGGAACAGAAATGCCCATCAGAAATTGAAAAGTACCAAATCAGATACTGCATAGCCATTACTTATGGCCTGTTGACCAGGGAATTTCGAAGAGGAGCTTAGTATCACCCCTAAATATAGGAAGCGCATGACAGCACCCCAACATGCTCAGTATGCAAGAATTCCTCAGAAGTCTAAGCACGTTAACTGTGAGACTGAATCTATAGCAAATGACTGCACGACTAAGACTCAGTTCTTCCTATAGCTATAGTGTTGATGTCTGTGAGGTGGGAGTGAAGGTGCAGAGCAGGGTTTGAGGAGTCCTATTCTGTTAGTGAGACAGGTTCTTGGGGAGAAAGAAGTAGGCTGCATACAGCAGAGTCTGCTCAGGGTATGTAATTGTAGTTCAAAGAGCAGGCTGCTTAGCTAAAGGAAGCAAACAAGGAATTGACCTGTTATTGCTGCATTACAAATGCAATCATGGTTTCTTACGTGCAAGCTTCCAGGGCATGAGCAAACTCCTTTATCAATTTACAGTGCTAGTATGTGAAGCTGTAATCCAAAGTAAAGCTCTTTGCACCTCCCTAAAGCTGTAGAATTTAGGTGGGAACAAGGATCTGCCAGAAGTAACTTCTTGGAGGATCAAAACCTTTGCTTTTTTCTGCCTTTCTTGGCTATGTGATGCATTTTCATGGAGTTGTAAGCCTGGTCTCCTGTGATCTCACTCTGTCCTTCCTCCCAGAAACCAGATCAGTGGTCTCCACTGTCTAGCTTTGCTTTTCTAATGAGTGTGCATTATAAACAGATGCATAGCATAATAGAACCCCCTGGAAGTATTTGTAAATAAAAGGCTTTTAGAAACCTTTTATAAGGAAGCCCTATAGACACTAATAGATAGTGAAAACCTTTCTATAGGCATTGTTTTTCCACTAGTCTATAGAATTCAATAGCAGATTATATTCCTGCTATCAAATCCCACAGGATGATTCAGAAAACCATTAGAAAGGATCTAATTCTCTGTAATTTTTTGCAGTAATTAAGATAAAAGCCTTTCAGGGTCTCCTCTATTACAGTTCATGGGATTTTTCCACAGGAAAGAAAATATGGTCAGTTTAAATTCTCCTTGGTTACTTAGCAAAGTAAAGACAGTAAATTCTGGAGGTTTATTCAACAAAATTTCCTTTCATTTCTGTGGGAAATCTACTTAATTTCAGCACAGTAAGGACAAATGTTACTGCTCCCTGTCTGTGAGTTTTGTAACAGGAGTCAAAACACCAAACAGTTTCAGTGATTTTGCTGTTTCTTCACTCTGGAATGGCAAGGAATGTGTCCTTTGTGGAGGCATTGCACACAGAAGCGGGTTCCACTTCATTAACACATAGGGGCAGTGAACTAGGGGATCTGAGAACCATGGCATGCCTGAAGAGCTGTAAAGTGCTAATTGAAATACCATTAGTGTTTTTTTCCCATTATATGCTTGGAAAACTATCCAAGGACCAACTCAACTCTGTGTCTACCTATACCTTGTCCAGGAAGCAAAGGTAATGTTTCTAGAATGTGCTGAGCTCCTGTGAATCCTGAGTGTTTCTATGCTCCTTCTTGCCATGTTTGCTGCCCTAGCAGAAACACTAACTACCTCTGCAGGGAACTCACTGCAAAGACTTGGATAGAGGCCACACATATGAGAGAAAAATATCATAAATGCCATGGTGAAAAATCAAAGAGCTTAAAGGAAAAAATCACTCCTGTGTTATGCTTTGTTGATGCTCCCCTTGTGAAGCTGTGACCTATACTTTGGGCTACACAAAGATGAGGGTCAGGCTTTTGCAAAATCCTGGTCTTGATATAAACAGTAAGAGCTTTTTCACTGACTTTCCTATATTTCTGGTATGAAAGATTTGTCCATAGACCTATCATAAGCCCACTCCAGGTAGTGCCCTCTCTGCCCATCCTAATGGTTTTTCCTCCAGCCTCCTCCACTCCACCGTTCTCCTCCACCACTCTTTGAGGTTGACAGCAAACTGCCCACACTTAAATGACAACAGTAATAGCTTCTGTTGTGCAACATTTCTCATTACCAGGTCTCTTCAGAGCCAAGTGGTTTACTATCACTGGCCTTTTACATGCAGCTTATAGCTAGCTTTTCCTTGGAGAAGTCAGAGTCAAAGCTGGGTACAGAATATAGCACTTTGGATTTATACATCTTCACTGATTCTTGTATCTGTATCTCATCATCTGCACCCTAGACACAGTGTGAAAGGAGTCTCTTCCTATTTCCAGAAGCTGTAGATGGCAGACCCTAGCTGATGGTACAAGAATGTCATTAGGGGCTAGGAGGGCTGTGAGAAGCCATCCCATGCCTGAGCAAAGGATGGAAGCCTGCAGAAAATGGCTTATCAGAAATGTTGTCACCTCTGCTCCCCAGAGGAGGTTTGGAGCTGAATATCAAGACTTCCTGCTGGAATTACTGCATCAATTAGCCACACGAAAAATGTCATCCTGCTCTCTTCACTTCAAAGAGATCCTTCCTCTCAGCGCATAGTGCCCTCTTCATATTTATTACAGTGTGATTTATCTCATTTAGTGGTGCATTGCAAAATTTTCTGTCCCAGCACTGATACAAATGACTTATTTTTCCTCCATGTACCAAAGTGTGACTGTCCCAGGCACTCTAAAACTCAGCCACTGAGCTGCAAACTTAAAGTGGTTCGCAATGAGTTTAGAAACAAATGGCTTACAAAGCTAAATCTTCACTCCAACACATCAGTGCCAGTACTATACAAGCAAGTAAACTAAATCCTCTCAGCACCACTACAAAATGTCGTTGTAATACTCCAGAGACCAAAGGAAACAGAACACTCACTGAATTAGCTCTTTCCATTTTATTAATTTCAATGGCTTTTGTTTGATGTTTTAAGAAATTACCATAACTCATGAATGGTGCTCCTTCTTCATGTGACACTGGGAGGGTTGAGAGAAGGACATAAGTCAAGGCTTTTTCATTTTACTGAGCTAAATTGTGACCTTAGGCAAGCCACTACACTGTGTGTGGCTGTTTCCCCACATGCCAAACAGAAACACTGTTTGCAACACAGGTGAGTTGAGTGCTGCTGACCCTAATTCATCAAGTTCCTTAACAGACTGCCTGTCTTTAAGCTCTTATGAAAGTCCTCTTTGGAGCCTTGCTGTGGCTGTTGATCACGGTGGACTTTCTGATGCTCTGTCCCACCTTGCTGAACTGGAGGATTCAGGGCATCAGAAAGTCCACTGTGGCCAACAACCACCACTAGTAATTTCTTCTCTGTGTAAGTTTTGATTAGGACTTTGCACATGGCTACAAATTCCTCATTTCACTATTACCACTTTCCTATGTTCGGAGATATGGAAGTCAGCCTGTACTAGTGTGGGTTTTTTCCAGAGTTTCCAGGGGGTTTCTTTTAGCTAGCTGTACAAATATCCATCCAGCTGCAGCCAAACCATCACAGATAATTTCCTGCTATTTTTACAGACATGTATTTTGTTTCTATGTGACACTGAGTGCCCACATTTTCAAAAGCCTTCTTCCCAAAGGTGATGTTTGCCTCAGTGCACAAGAGCTGCCACAGTATTTTTTGGTGGGATTTTTGCTGCACACAAGTCTTTCAGCAATCCCTTTATGTCATCAATTTCATCCATCAAAAAAAAAAAAAAAAAAAAGAAAGCTAAAACCAAAATCAACAAAAAAAATCCAAACCAAATTATTTTCAAGATTTTGAGCTGAAAAACACTGTGTAAGTGCCTAGGATTATTTTCAATTAACAATATCTAATTCTAAGCACACCATGAATCACATTTTTCTTCTCTCTTTACTGTCTTTAGAGCTAACATGTTAATCTTCTGAAATAAAAATGGCTACATTTTAATGAGAGTTTAAAAGGGTGAAAGTTCTGCTCTGGTACACTGAACATAATAGATTATTTTTGTGATATATATCTTCCATCCACTCACTTTAATTTTCAGAATAAAATCTGCAGAGAAGCCTATTTTATCTCTGGTCTCCTTCATTCACTCCACTTAGCTGTCAGTGGGTGTATCACTGTTAATTTGAAGTTGATATTTGTTATTCTTTGTGGGCAATATGTTACACTAACACCGAAAAGATTACAGTGTTACCTCTCTAGGTTGCCCTGCGCAATGTATCTCTGAGAAGTATTTGTTTTAATTGTATTTTTCCACATTAATTCCTGACACAAAATGTCAAGAATCCCTTGTTAGATCAAATCCCTAGCTGATGACATGGGGCATTAGCACAGGAAAGCCTTTCGCTGCCTGATCCAGACCCCACACAGGTCTGCAGTGGGCTGCTCCATGTCTGTCCTTTAGCAGCAGCCCAAGTCATATGATGTGGTTGGAGGGGAAGGGATACCCTTGTCTACCAGTGAAACACAGTAAGGCTAGCTGCAAACTAAAAGGAAATACCCTTTTTTTTGTGCCTTTTTCCCCCAATGTGCTCTGGAGTGAGAAGCCCAGGTAGGTGTTTGCATTGCAGATGGGGAGAAGTGGAGGTGCCTGTAAAGTAGGTATTGTTTTGGCATGCATGGTCAGAGTAAGAGAAAGCCATGAGAAATAGACCCACTCTGCTGTACCTTGCACAGACTAGATGACAGAAAATAAACAAGAATAAATGGATACATAACGTCACAAAACTCTCTTGTACAGGAAAATGCACACTGGGGGCTGTGAGCTGCTGCCTGAGAAATAGCAAATAATTTAATCTGTCAGTCCTAGCTGCTAGCTCCTAGAGATGTAGCTAAATGCCAAGATTTCAATCCTGATCCAGGTCAGCATCCCAGCCCACACACCAGCCTGAGTTTCATAAATTTGGGGACATTCCCACATAATTCATTCATTCTCCTGCATTGTTTCACTATGTGCAGCTTAGAGGAAACCCAAAGTGGAGCAGGACTCCTGAAAGTGGATAAGTAACTACAGAGCAATAGCTAGCTGATGTATCTCAAAAGGCATCCCAGAGCTGAGAAATTGCATCCTTTCACCTGTAAGCTGTCCACAGGACTGCTTCTCAATTTATTTGCCAGTGCTGAATGCTACCACTTACAAAGTACCTTGGAAGGTGCTCATGGTTTCATCTTGGCTCACTTGTGACTTAAATAACTGTATGCATGGATGTTTGATGAAATGTGATAGGCTTGCTTGCCTCTATTATGAAACTTGATGTGCATAATAGCATGTCTTAAACGTGGACATTATGCTTTGTAAACAGATATCACCAACTCATTGCTTCCTTCCACCATGTGCTTTTCAAGCAGTTGTACTCTGAAAGAAGGATGTGGCAAGGAAACTGTCTCAGAACTGCCTCTGTCATAGTGCAGAGATGCTTTTACACAGCTAAAACAAAAACTCTGCTAAAATACTACCTTCAACATCAGGAAATCCACTGGAATGGTTTTATATACCTCAGCAACTTAACTGTAAATTGTACTGGTTTTTTATGGTTTGCATTAGATTAATGTATGGCAGCTAGACCCTGTATATGCAGGAAATAAAAGGTGTTCCTCATCCACAGAGCTCTGAACTGAAGCAGATGAAGCAGGTGGATGAAACTAGACAGTGGCTGTGAGCCCAGTGTGACAGCTATCCACTGCAGATGTTTGCATTTTAAACTGGTATATACACAGCTACAATTAAAAGAAGGGGATCTAAGGAATTGTGTGTAACATTTCTCCAAGGTTTAAAGAAAAAGCCTACCTTTATGCAGAAAATCAAACTGAATGAACCATCTGTATCTGCAGTTCCTTTGATTACTCCAATCAGGGCACATAAACAACATGCTGCTAGACAAGAAGGAAATGAAGACTTAAAGTATGCACAAGAAAGACACTAACAGCTGCTCATGGAAGAGTAAAATAAAGACAGAAGAACATTTGTCAAAATGTTATGGATAAAACTAAAATGAACCATGCCTTCAGCCAGGCTAGCTCAAGTATATGACAAGCAAAAGTGACTGTTATTGATATCCACTGCATTGTGTATAAGAAGGTGCAGAGATGGGCAGATCTGTAGTACAGAGGTATTGTGGAGATGGGTAGATGGCTATCTGACCAACATTTTGGCTGTAATACTCAGTGGCTCATGACTGTGGTCATACTCTCCACAGGTAATTTAGCTCCTGACTCCTTGAGCTATCCTGTACTTCCCTTCTCAGTTCTGCTTAGTTATTGTTAATGATCTGTGACTTTTTAGTTTCAAGATATTTTCTCAACTTCCAGAAGCAAAGCTGTAATAGAAACTGTGCCTCACAGCATGTTGGGGAGTGAGACAAGGGGGGTACAAAATTACAAAATGAAAATATAAACCTTTAGAATCAATTTTAAGTAATGTTAAGTTTGATGGCTTTGTA
>JASSUY010019663.1:0-16038 GCA_032466535.1 Forpus xanthops
TAACACTGATGGTTTTATTTAGCATTTAAATCTTTAGTCTGTCCAAGGACTTTCTGAGTCTCATGCTCTGCCAGGGAGGAGGAAAAGCCGAGAGGAAGCAGAGACAGGACATCTGACCCAAACTAACCAAAGAGGTATTCCATACCACAGCACGTCATGCCCACTATATAAACTGGGGACAGTTGCCTGGAAGAGTTAGATCACTACTTGGTTGGGCTGGGTATTGTTTGGCAGGTGGTGAGCGGTTGTATTCTCTTTCCTTGTTATTTCCCTTATAATTATTACTATTAGGGGTAGCAATAGTGGTTTTCGTGTTATACTTTAGTTACTGGACTGTTCTTATCTCAGCCCGTGGGAGTTGCATTCTTTCGATTCTCCCCATCCCTTCAGGAGCTGGGGGAGGAAGAGTGTGGAGTGAGAGAGTGGCTGCATGGTTCTGAGTTGCTGGCTGAGCTTAAACCACAACAGTTTGTCATTTATTTATTTGTTTTGGCTTTTAGATATATTGTTCAGCTACCACTGAGAGCCCTTATGTTTGTAGTTGCAAACTAAAAGTTTTTTGCTATCAATGATTTTATGGGAAATAGCTTTTTTCTTAGTTACGCTTTTTTTCTTCATTTTAGTCATTGTTGTACTTTTTGTCAATCTACTACTGAAATTTACATGGAGGAATACTTACATAACTTTTGAAGAAACTATTGGTTTTGCTCTCTGCTCTTAATCTCCTTATTCCTGGCAAAATTTTACTGGCAACAGATGAAGTGGTATGTCAGTTAACATCCATCAGTCTGTCTAATTTTAAAGTCAGAAGTGAGCATTCTGTACTAATCTGTTCCCTGCCAATGGAATAAAATTCTGATGGTCTTCTGAGCCAGCCAATTCCTTGAGCACAGTAAGTCTAAAGAGTACACAACATAGTAAATTCATTATTTAATGAGAACTTGTGTTAGTCTTGTATTTTTATAGTGAGAAGGTGATGCATAGAATTAATTTCAATAATAAGATTTATTTATCTAATATCATGCTCCTGAGATGATCACAGAATTGCTCTCAGTGGACTTTAGTCTCTTTAAAGTTTTTTTTATACCAGTCCTTCATTTTTGATAATATTTGTTGTGAAGCTTTAGTCCTGTGAATCAAGTATTTGGAAATTTGAATTACATAGTGCAAAATCTGAATAATGGCTGTTCACAGACTGAGCTGAGTCAGTGATGACACAAGTTTTGTTGATTTTTTTGTTTTGCTTTGTTTTTCCAATAATTGAGAAAGTCACACTTGTTTCAATGCTCTGATTTTTAAAGTAGGTTCTCTGCTGGTTTTAAAACCACAGACTGCTGGAAATTGAACTGAAAAGCAGTCTCTGTAGTACTGGCTATTAAAGTCTACTTACAACGCCTCCTACACACAATAGAAGCTCTCATGAACAAATTATACTCTAGCTTCTGTGAATAGTAGTCAAAAGTCCATTTGTGCTTTGAATATTAGGGAAAATTTTGCTTGGCAAAACCATGTAGACTTTCAAAGTCCTGATATTATCTAATTTCAGGAAAGAGAGAACACTCAAGGGAATAAGTAAAAAAAAAAAGAGAATGATTTTATAAATTTGGAATTCAGCTTTTGGAAACCAAAGAGGAAATTATTTTTTTATTTAATAGTTCAGTGACTGGCTGTGAGCTATCTATCTGATGTGATTGAGGAGACTAGTATGATGTTATGTATTGAGCAAAATATTTTCATTAGCAATGATGATATATTAATGCAGTGTTGACAGATATTGTTAAAATTGCATGGAATACTACTTATGAATGGGTTTTTCTGTTCAGGAGAGGAATAGGTACAAAGAGCACTTACAAGAGGAAGAAATACTTGACTGCGCAAAGCATATATCCTGTAATGTCGCACAAGAAATACAATGGTCCTTAGCCATTAAGGAGTGGCAAGTCTTTCCAATCTCAATAGTGTGAACAAAAGTTTGTATTTGAGAGCTGGGTCTGTCAAGCTCAAGAAAGTATTATTATAATGCTCTTCCCTGCAATACTGGGTGACTAGAATTCTTTTTCACTCTTACACATCATGCTTTCTACACAGGAGGTGTAATTAATTCAGTGAAAATGGAAATTAAATTGAAATTGCTTTCTAGGAACTATTTAAAGAACAGCTAGGTTCTACCAAGAAGAAAAGTCTTCTAAGTAAAGGTACTGCTAAAAGGCTTCAAATAATCCGATACAAACAAAATTAATTCAGAAAGCACAAATACACCTACTCATGTGACTTTTGAACTGATGCATTTGGTATATCAGGTATATGTTTAAACATGTCTGTATTTAATTTTAAATGTCGATATTAAAAATGCATTTTAAATACTGCAGTTATCTTTGTGAGTTAAGCCTAAGTAGAAAAGATTATTGTATTTAGAAATTACTCCCTCATGAACAGAATTGTTGGAATTTATTCTATCTGAAATCTTCATGTTTCTAAGCATGGGGTTTAAGAGATATTATAAAACTGTGACAAAGATCATATCTCAAAAATGCAGTCAGTTGCTATCCTTAAAACAGACCAAATCAACTCCGCTTATAATACTGCCTTTTTATGGTTTTCAATGGTGGAAGAATTAAAAGAGAAAACTGGAAGACCAAGAACCATCATATGAATATTCTGATAAGAAAGGTTTTTGGTTCATTTTTGTTTACATAAGCTATTCTTACTTTCATATCAGCTCTTATTTACAGTTAGAGTTTGATAGGATAGCTGGGTTTGGTCAGAACAAGGAGACAGTTTTGTTTATTGTATGTGCTTTGTGGCCTAAACCAAGTTCTTGGTCTACGTTGTGAAAAGTGCAATGTCTTGAATTTCTGTTTCTTTATTCCACTGAGTATTCTAACAGTGAAATTATTTGCTATTCCACATAGTGGATTCTCATTATTTTCCGAATATTTCTGTATCCTGACTTGAAAAACAAAATTGCTGCAGTTTATAACCAATGTTCAAGCTGTTTTGGGAGGAAAAAAAAATTCCTCACATCAGAATACTTATACTGATCTATGAACTATACCGACTGTGTTGATTTGGGCAGACCTATGATGCCGTGAGAGGTGAGGCTTCAGTCAGGATTTTGCCTCTTGTGCTAAATACAGAAATTCCATACAAAAAAAAAAAGAAATTCATATTTAATTATTCTTGTGCCGACATCTTCTCTCCATTTATGTTTAATCGTTGTTTTATATTCTAATATATTTCCAAAATCTGTATTATTTCAGTTACTTGAGATTAACCAAGAAATAATATTTGGAGATGGGGGGGGGGGGGAAGGGGAGGAAAGTGTGCTTTTCAGACAACTTATGAAATTCTTTTAAAAATCACATGGCATTCCAAAGGTAAAGAAATATCCATATTAGTACAAGAAGTATGCAAATCATTATGAGCTTTGGAGAAAACCCACCATAAATGCCATCACAGGCAAAAAGTAGGCTATTTTCATTAGTTAGTGATAGTGAGAATTTTTCTCCTTTTTTCCAAGGCAAGTGTTTCAAGTCTGATGTCTGAAATAATGCATTATTCTTCATGTACTAAATTAATTACCTTCTGTTTTGAAACTTTGTTCTCTCATCTCCACATGTACCATGTTTTTAATTATTCTATTGTACTTCTATAGGTTATTTCAGATGTCTTTCCAATTAATATTAATAATATTCCCTGATTGTTTTTTAAAAGAGTAGTTTCAAGGTAATATCGTGAAACTAGGATTTTATCAAAATAGAAACATTCAATGAAGGCTTCTGTTTTGCAGAGGAACTTCTGTAAACTATTCAATTATTTGGTAATCTGAGATTAAAAACCTATGTGCCACAAGTTAAGGATCAAATTTGCCTTTTCATTTGATTTGAGCACAGTCAGGATTCCATCTAAGTTTCAATTGTAAGATTTCTTTGGCAAAATTTTACAGTCTACATATTTCTCTGCAAAGATAATAAAAGAAGAAATGAATCATGCTTTTTATTTTATGAGGAAAATAAGTAATCTAGAAATTATAACTCACTTGCTGTAGACCAAGTTAATAGAAAAGAAACAAGTGCTTATGGAATAAGTGGGAATTGTTTTAATTTTGTAGTCTCAGAATTACATCAGTATTAGGGAAAATGACGTGATGAATGCCTAAATTGATGAATCACGCAAATACTTATCAGTCTTAAATTGTTGAAAACATTGTGCATGTGTAGGGATCTGTTTTGTATTTCAGGAGTGCTGCCGGAATAGATGGTACCTATATGTGTACAATGTTTTCATAGGAAGTATCTTTTCAGAAAGTACCAGGTAATAATTTCTCAGCCTCCAAAGAGACTTTTGATTTTTCAGATGTACTAACACAGTGGTCTGTCTGTATCTTGGTCACCCAGAAGACGGTGTGCATTCTTTGTCATCTTTGCTAAGAAAATTAAAACAATATTTCCCTTTTTCCTCCTTATCAGTGCTGGCCACCCTTTAATACGGAATGCTTTGGGTATTGATACACATTCCCTAGTGATTCTTCCTAGGCTAATATGGCATATCTATCTCCAGCTCTCCTGTCTTTTTCCCAGTCAAATTTACTGCCCCTGTGGAGGAGGTGATGAAAAGAAAACATGCTCTAGCTTTTTTATTTGCATTCTGAATCATTTGTTTCAACTGGTAATGAAAAGATGGGTTTTGTGTGGTTGCTAGACCAGGACGTGCAGTTTACTCTTACAACAATGGAAGTTCCTGGCATTTGCAGGACATCCACATCAGGGCAGTAATGTTAAACTGCTCCTGCAAGAGGAAGTTCTTTACTGTAAGGGTGGTGAGGCACTGGAATGGGTTACTCAAGGAAGCTGTGTGTGCTCCATCCCTGGCAGCATACAAGGTCAAGTAGGACAGAGCCTTGGGTGACATGGTCTAGTGTGAGATGCCCCTGCCCATGGCAGGGGTGTTGGACTTGATCTTAAGGTCCTTTCCAATGGAAATCATTCTATGATTTAGCAGAGCTCTTTGATTTTGCCCTATGTCCTTTCATAGGTTCTGCATCTTAGCTAAGTATAACAGTCTCTGATGGTACCTCTACCATTGAAAGAGAACTTCATGGTGCAAGTAATATGTCAGGCTGAATACTCAGCCCACCTAAGTCATTTTCTCCTCCTAGTAAACTATTTTAAGTGTTAGTCACTTACTAGATTTTCAATTTCAGGAGTGCCAAAAAGGACTAATAATGAAAAATCCATTGCATGAAATCATGAGAAATTGCAAAATTTTTTGTGCCTACTCCCAAGTATGTGGAAACCGCACACTTATTTTATTGGACTCCACAGTTCATTTGAAGTGATGATGCATGTCATTGACAGACCTGTAATTTCTCACAAGCCTCTAAGAAAATACTAACTCAGCAGTATTTTTGCTTAGAATGTTTCTTTCAGATTGCAGCTATAGGGCTAAAGTATTCTGAGCTGTAGATGCCATTTATATTTATTTTATATAAATTATTTTTTTGCAGTTGCTGTCATTCACGGATTTGTATAACATTATGGAAGGATGGTGAGATTATGTTGCTCAAAGTGCTGAATTTGGAAGATGCTAACATTTCTGAGTGTTCTATTAATGTAGATTTCACTATAAGAGGAAACCTTCCATTGGCAGAAGTATCAGCGTTTTGCTGTGTCATCAATGTTAGGATACGTTGTGCCAATTTTTTTTTTTTTTTTTTAGTCTGTGTTGATTTTTGAGTAAAACATATTCAAAACTAGGTTAAGATACTGTTAGCATAATATGTAGGAGACAGTCTCTTTTTGGCTGACTATACATGTTAGAAACAGCCATATCCAAATAAGACTTCTATGGGGTTTTTTTGACAGTCCAGTTTGCTAAACTATTAAGTACCAGTTAAAGCACTTAATATAAACCCCCAAATAAGAATAAAGCTAGGCCAGTGATTGTCATCAAACTGGTTTTTAAAGTTTTAAATTAAGCATCTGTAAAATATTATGCTCCCAGTTCCTTAATCTATACTTTGTGTAAGTAACGCAAGCTTAGAAAACTGATGGTTGAAAGCTTTCTGCCTTTTTTTTTCTTGCCACCTTTTATTTTCATGAAATTAAAGAAGCATTGTCTCACTGTCAGACACATACACACACATGTACCTCCAATTATAACAACAATATAAAGTATACTTTACCAAAGTTTACACATGTCAAGAGAGAAACAAGCCATTTTAAGATATCTGAAAGAATTTAAGAACAGATCTTATTATAATATCATACTTTTAGTACTGCTCTTGTAAAGTCCATGATGATATTGATAAATAATTATGTTAAAATGATTAAAAATGTCTAATGTGACAGCTTGCTTGCTCTTGTTTAGGACTAACAAGAGGCTTTAACTATATTCTTCGTTCCCATAGATGGCTGATATCTTGATAATTGCTTTCTTCTCATACAGTTTATTTAGTGTGGCAGCACAGATTTTGTAATGGAAAAATTCAACCTTCAATATTCTTGTGTACACTTACAGGAAATGATTGGTTTGCATTTTTTTTTAAGAAATGAAATGCACATTTTTGTAATGAATTTAAAACATTGATTTAAAACTGCCAAGTCTTTGTTTGTTTACCAGTAGTGTACGGTACGCATTGGTAAGATCGCTATATGGAAATGGTGTCCAAATTAGGCAAATGCATGTCATAAAATAACACCGTCAGTTATGGTTTATAAATCATGTCTACGGGCAGAACAGATAACTTGACAGTTCATTAAGAATGACAGGAGTCAAATAAAAGACGCTTTAATAACCAAAATACCTGATGTTCTAGACAACTAGTCTTAATATACCAAGGGCAGTGGAAAATCAGAATTTACTGAAATTAATTTTTGTCCATTGCTCTTGCAAAAGTTACTACTACAAAAGAGTCATTTGGTACAAAGCCAGCTATTGGAAGATTTGGATTTACTGGATCGAATTTTTTGTGAAGGGGAATAACTGTCTATATTTGTATTGCTAACATGTAAGAGTACTAAAGAAAATATATAGTGTTAAGAAGTGAGAATAATGAGATAATTTTATTCTGGGCAAGAACGTGTACCATAAATCAAGACAATGTAGACTGGCGGAGGCAGGCAGCATTCCTAGCAGAAGGCATGATCCTGTGGCAATCTGTTTTCATGTTTTCAGTAATAGCAATTGCTTAAGAAGTTTGAGGAGCATTCAAAAAAAAAAAAAAAGAAAAGATGCAGATTAAATGTCTGTCAGGTGTTTTCCCTAAGTATAAGCAATGATGCAAGAGAAGGCAAAATGCATTAGTATTTCTATGTTAAAATTGTGAGCAAAAGATAGTACCATAGATCAGATGTTGATATTTTTTCAGTATTGAGACTTGATGCATGGAATGACAGTCACTGCTTTTCTGTAAGGAACTAGAGGAAGACACATAAAGAAAAAAAAGTAACCTCAAGTATGAAAAGTAAATTTAGTTGCAATATTAACACCTGGTCCTTTCCATAAAATAATAGATAGTATAAGGATAGCGATACCTTGTCTTTTCAAAAAAATTAGCTTCAGGTACTTTTAGTACACACAGAGCCAGTGCTGTTTTCCCAAATCTCAATCACTTCTGCTTCTTTAATTGTACATTCAGAAACTGACATTGCATATGAGTAAGTGAAGTTGCACCTTTAAAGCAAACATGGAAGGTTCTTAAGAGATAATATTAAAGTCCTCTCCAACCATAACCGTTTTATGATTCTGTAACTCCATGATTCTATGATTATCTTGTAGTTCTAATCATTAAATCTCATCTTCTTTTGTCACTTCAAAATTAGATTATGGAAATAGGTTTTGTCTAAAGCTCTGCTTTAAATCAATACACAAAGATCTAGATATTCGGCTTATTTTTAAGCATTCTAGCCTACTGGTAACAATGAATACAGAAAACCAAATGGAGGACTTCTGATATTTCTGCAGAACTTCAAGATGGATATTGTAAAAAGCCTTTTGTTGTTTGGGTGAGCTTCTTCGTACATTTTGACAGGCATTTCACATTTTTAGACTGCGGACTTCAAAGCTGTGGCCTAGTCAGTATAAATGTGAATCTGATTTTAAAGGTGAATTTGAGGGGAATCATAGTATTCAGAACAATTTCTGATTTTTATTTTTTCTTTTTAGATCAGTAATTCCTTCCAATTTTAATAGATAAATCTCTTGTTGACATTTTGAGTTTAACTGAGAATAGCTAGTCTTGCATTCAGTGCATACTGCAAGCTTTTTATTACTCAACAGATTTATACAAATGGAAGGAGTAGAAAAATATCACTGGGCATTGTAGTTAAGCAAGACTCTTCCTTTGATATCACCTGAAGCCTCTGTCATGCTTTGAAAGAAACAGACAAGCCCCTACTGTGTACTTTTCTTAGACTGAACACAGGGTACATCTTGACCTCAGTGGAAAATTTCCCATTTTATTAATACTTCTAGTTTATAATTGCATCAAGGGCAAGATGTTTGGTTTTTAAAGAAGGTTAATGAGATTTTTTTTTTTTCAAGGGTATGGGTGAATGATATTTTAAAATATCATATGAATGATATTTTAAAGTTTTTTATCAGGATCCAAATCTCTGACTAAGGTTTTTATTTATCAGTGTTTGATGGGTGTCTGTCCTAGTATTATTTCCCAAACCAGAAGAAATACTCTTAATAAACACTCTTCTATCTTTGTGGCTTCACTCTGGTGGAGGGTCTCCCTGCTTTTCCTGACAATCTGAATGAAATACATGAAACTCCAGAGACGTCATAGCACTCATTTTCTTCTATTCTCCAGGACTGGCATTTCCTATACTTGCCAGATCAGTTTAGTGAAATTTTCATTGCTAGCAGTGCTTATTACCAACAGACTTGATAACAAACATTGTCTCCTAGGGGTGTCCTCCCCTCTTTGCCATTCACTGTGATTCCCATTGACTGCTATTGCTCACTGTGGGGTACCTAAAATTCTCAGCCTTCATAATGAATCAAATCAAATTTACATCTTAGAGGGACTTATTAATGAAATTCTGTCAGCAATAATATTGACTTTGGATATGCTAAAGTGCAGCCCGAACCTTCTAGCAAGGCATCCATAAACAGTTGATAAGTAAACAAATGCTGATGGATGCCAGGTATATTTTCCATGAAGTATCACACCTGTACATCAAAGGAAGCAAACATTTTTGTGATAATGAACGTGTTATATGAATCAGTGCTATTTGAAGGTTGAACATGAAGAACAGTAGGGGTAATGTATATGGGCTTGATGTATCCAGATATCAACTGACTGTAAATATAGGGTAGCAAAGCTGAAGAAGCCTCCTTAAGTAATAGGATAACACCCTGAGAGTTAGGGGAAAAGAGCTGGGAAAGAGTGAAGTGTAAATGAGAAAGTGTAGGAAGAAAGTGGAACTGGAAATAACAGAGAACACTGAAGGAAAAATAGGCAGAGACTGGGAAAAACAAAGTGCATGGCAAGGACTGCTCTGAACTGCAGTGATAAATTTTCTTATCTCACTGGATTATGTCACCATGTAGCTGTCCAGCTTCTGCTCTCCTATGACCAAGTTGGTCCTTTATTTCTTCACCAGGGTTTTTCGCACACTTGAAGATGGAGATGGGGTGATGAAGCTCTTGGCTGGATTTGGTTCCTGTGCAATGTGCTCATTCCTATGCCACTGTTCAGCTAAAGTACTTCCTTGTTGCTACTTCATAATGAGTGTACAAATTTATTCTTGTCTCCAGGGATTAACTTTACCATGGGAAAGGATGCTTTGTAAGATAACATTCCAGAATGGAGGACAGGGAGGAGGCATAGTTTTTTCACAATGGCTGTTGACGGGCAGATGTCCAGAGAAAGAAATTTATCACCTTTGTCAGCTAGCAAAAGCTCAGTAAAGCTCTTCTATTTTAGGATAACAGAAAAAATCAATGCTAGCAACTACAGGATCCCACAGAAGGAGTAAAAATCCTTTTTATACAGCAGGCTCGAGTTTCTCTTCTGCTGATTTCTTAGTGTGCACTACACAGCCTTCTGTCTCTGGAACAAGTGATTCAGTGGAGGAAAGAGGGGAAACTAAGATCAGTGGGTCACAGGATAGATCATTTGAGAATGACTGAGCCTTGCATGAGTCTGAGGCCTTTAAGAAAATCAGCACTTAAGAGCAAGAAATCAAAGCAGTAAATGAGACTGGATAGTAAACCAATCCTGGTTTTAGTACCAATCCTGTCAAATAAAATATGTCTGCTTTTATAAGAAAATTAATGAGCTAAACATGTTATCACATCTAAAACTTGTTTTATTAGGATAGCATGGAACCTTCTATAGCTCCAAGCCATTTATTAGTCTATAGTATAGTGTAAAAATAATTGCATTTCTTCACAAAAGCAAAACAAAGACATCTCACCACCACCCAATATATTAAAATATCTGACTTTGTCAGTTGGACTAAATTTCAATACAGACTGCGTGGCTTAGTTTTTACAAAGGTAATAGAACAAATCTCACCAAATTTTCACAAAGAGTAGATATCTATTATTTTATTTCTAAAGGGTAAATGCTAATGAAATTGGCTTTAGATGGCTCTTTAAAAATACAATTTTAAGAAAACAGCACTGAAACATTTTGCATTTTCATGGTTGCATAATGTGAAATCCATGTTCTACCATATCAAATGCTAGATAGAATACAACATAACTGTTTTCTGTGAGGAATACTAGAAAAAGAACTGTTTGCATCATTAGTTTTGTAAAATGGTATAAATAGGTATTATAAAGAAATATTTGGATTGATATAATGAAATCAGTAAATTCATCAAAACAGGTTTGTCCTTAGAAAGGTCTATTTTAGCTATATAATCTGGGAGAGGAGAAGAAAGAGTAGAACAAGCTGTAGTGTAAGAACATATTGCCTGCTGTAGTGCATATGTGAGGCTTAACAGGATTTAAACAATTTAGGTGCTTAAATTCAAGAGCAGGTCGGAAAACTTATTTGAAGTGAAAAGCCATCGCATGGATGCTTTTTTAGCATTTACCTTTCAGTTTCTATAGAAAATGATCAATGAAATTATTGTTGAGACCTAAAAAATTGTAAAAGATCCAGTTGCTATGTATGCAGAAAATCTTCTGAAGCTCATGGCCACAATTCAGTTCAAAACAGCTTTCAAGACCATAGCGACATCTGCTAAATAGACAAGTGGGTTTTGTTTGTTTTTAAGCTGCAGTTCTCCTTTCTCTCAGGCAACTATCTCATCACAACTCAGAACTGGTCATTACTTTGATATCATCTTGGTATGCTCTCCTTCTGTCATTAAACACAGAGCTGAGCATGAGTTTCTACTGTTAGATCTCTTTGCAGTGAGAAGACTTCATTCCCCATTTCTGCACTTCAGATTACTAGAATACTTTTGTATTAAGTATCCACTGAGTTCAACTTAGAAGCAATCTATAGACCAGGAACTAGAATGCAGGTTTGCCAGTGATGGAATAATGCTCTCATTTTTTTTTTTTTCTTTTTTTTTCGTTTCTGACCAATCTCATAAGTTAGTATTTCAAAACTTCTGCAAGAGGAATGAAGATCTTGTGTGCTATTTTGTGTTCTGGCATTTTGCAATTGGAAACTAGGAAATATGGCACTGAGTTTTCCATGTTGAACTAAGATAGAAAAGAATAAGCCATGGGATGGCCAAGCCCAAAAATGGTGGTAAATGGCATCATGTCTAGTAGGTGATCGGTCACTAGTGATGTCTCTCAGGGATCTGTGTTAGGGCCAGTATTACTTAATACCTTCATTGATGATCTGAATGTGGGTATTGAGTGCATACTCAGTAAATTTGCAGATGACACCAAGCTGGCTGAGTATTGTTCTTCTGGAGGGTGGAAGGCTCTGCAGAGAGATCTACATAGGCTGGATGGATGGGCTGTGGCCAGTGGAATGAGGTTCAACAAGGCAAAGTACTGTATCCTCCTCTTGGGCCACAACAACCTATGCAACACTACAGGCTTGGAGAAGAGTAGCTGAAAATCTGCTAGGCGGAAAAGGACCTGGAGTGCTGATTGACAGCCTCTGAATATGAGCCAGCTTGTGCCCAGGCAGCTAAGAATGTCAGCAGCATCCTGGCTTGTAGGAGCAGTAGTGTGGCCAGCAGGAATAAGGAAGTGATCATCTCCCTGTACGGGGGCGGACTGGTGAGGCTGCACCTCAAATCCTGTGTTCAGTTAGTGGCCCCTCACTGCAAGAGAGACATTGAGGTGCTGGAGCAGATCCAGCAAAGGTGGTGAAGGGTCTTGAGGACAAGTCTCATAAGGAATGGCTGAGGGATCTGGGGGTGTTCAGGCTGGAGAGGATGGAGAGGAGAGGGCCCAGGGCTCAGGAGGGACATTACTGCTCTGTACAACTACCTGAAAGCACATTATAATGAAGTAGGGGTTAGTCTCATCTCCCAGGTAACAAGCAATAGCACAAGAGGTAGCAGCCTCAAGCTGTGCCAGTTGATGTTTAGACTGGATATTAGGAGAAAAAGTTCTTCACAGAGAAATGGTAATCAGTTATAGGAAGGGTCTTTCCAGGAAAGTGGTAAAATCAGTGTCCCTGGAAGTGTTCAAAAACCTTTTAGATGAGGCCCTCAGTGACATGGTTCAGTGGTGGTCTTGGCAGTCCTGCAGTAAGGGCTGGACTTGATCACAGAATCATAGAATCATAGTTAGGGCTGGAAAGGACCTTAAGATCATATAGTTCCAACCTGTCTGCCATGGGTAGGGACATGTCACACTAAACCATGTCACCCAAGGCTCTGTCCAACCTGATCTTGAACACCATTAGAGATGGAGTATTCACAGCTTCCTTGGACAACCCATTCCAGTGCCTCACCACCCTTACATTAAAGAGCTTCTTCCTTATATCTTGAAGGTCTTCTTCAGTCTAGCCGATTCTATTATTCTATGACTTCCTCTGCTGGTGTTTTAACAATAAAGGGAAAAGCCAGATGACACTTTCACACCTTGATGCTCCTAAACATAGCGAGATTGGGGGGGGGGATGGAATTCTGCTTAGGATTCTTTAACCAGGAAAGTATTTAGCATCCCAGATTTGCATGGAGAGACACATAATTTTGAGCATCATGCTTAAATATCAGAATAAATGATAATTCAGAATTCTCTCTCTACTTCATATTTCGTTTTTGTTAACTTTGTGTGACTGTGGTTTGTTCAGTCCTGTGAATGTGCCTTTTTCAGGACCCTGACCTATGACATCCTGACATTGAGCAGTACTCTTTTTCAACAGGATGTCTGAAGAAGGCATTTTGAGTAGCAGCTGCACTTTAACTATACCTAACCCAGATAGTCAATGGAATAATTTATCTCTTAATTATAAATTTATAAATTGATAGCAATGAAAGAGTTACATACATCTTTTTATCAGTATTGAAATATTTTTTCTGCTTGGGTGCTTTTTAAATATGCTTAATAGCAACTGTTTGGCTTCCTAAGTGCCTTCCTAAAAGAATTGCTTGATTCAGGGCTCTTGAAGATTATGTTGAAACCCATTTTACTCAAATCTTCTCTAAAACAGTTTGCCTCACATAGTCATGAATATAAACATAAGAAGGTAAATGGAGTACCTTACACCTAAATGCACAAAGTAGTAATTTTCATATGCGTTTTAAAAGCAGTGGAGTCAGATGACGTTCTGAAATCTCATTTTCATGATATTTAGCTTGCATATTATACTGTGTTAACAGTAATAATAAATGGACAGGTTTTTAACTCAAGACTTTTATCTACAACTTTTAAATTATTTGTTATTTAATATATTCATCTTTAGTTGTCGTTCACCTCTTCCATAGTTATTTATTACCTTTACTTTTGCCTCATTTCTTTCAAGAGGTTGGTATTGCCTTGGAGTAGAGTGATAATCAGGATGTATCATTTTGTTGTTTCCTGAAGTAGGGATACATGGAAAGTATAAATAATGCAATGGCTGCAGCACTACTGTAGGATGCAATTAGAATGACAACAAAGTCATCATGAAAGTAAGGACTGAGTTCAGCAATATAATGGAGGTGGCAGTAGTCATACTTTAGAGAAAAGTTGGAAATGGAAGAAAAATGAACTGTGTTCAGAATTCTTGCTTTGGAAATAAATAAATATGGATTAAGATGCCTAGTAGTAAGGCAGGAAGAAAAAATATATGCAATTTATGTTTTTATTCTCCTAAAGGAAGGTACTTTAACATGCCTCAGTTAAGAGAACATATTTTTACCAAGGAAACAGTCACAGTTTCTAAAAAGAGAGGCAATGTAGTACCTATGTAATAATGTAAACTTCCCAAAGCAAGCCACACAGTTTTACGTGGCTAGCTGTATTAACAGTAACACAGAAATACCTACTCTGATATTAACTTGTGTCATGTGTAATACCACTTGTAATATACCTATGGATATATTTAGATAAACACAAAGTCAATAGTTGACTCTAATCTAGAATCCATAAGCGCATGCTGCTTTTCTGCTTGACATGCATAGACTAAATTCCTAGCCATCATCACCTGCCTGTGCAGACATGTTTCTCAAGGAAGTTCTTAGACAATAGACATTTCTAGTTTAGCATGGTAATAATATCTTAGAAGTTGTCCTGATCAGCAGTAGCAGTCATTTTTTCTCCTTCTTAGTAGCTGGTGCAATGCTGTGTTTTTTGACTTTCGGCCTGGGAACAGCACTGATAACACCGATGTTTTTAGCCGTTGCAGTAATGATTAGCCTGATCAAGGCCTTTTTAAGCCTCATGCTCTGCCAGGAAGGAGGGGAAGCCTGGAGGAAGCAGAGACAGGACATCTGACCCAAACTAGCCAAACAGTTATTCCATGCCACAGCATGTCATGCCCAGGATGTGAAAACTGGGGGCAGGAACCCAGAAGAGTTAGATCACTGCTCGGTCAGGCTTTGTGTAGGTGGTGAGTGGTTGTATTCTCTTCTCTTGTATTTCCCTTGTCATTATTATTATTGGTGGTAGCAGCAGTGGTTTGTATTATACCTTAGGTACTGGACTGTTCTTATCTCAACCTGTGGGAGTTATATGCTTTTGATTCTCCTCCCCATCCCTCAGGAAGCAGGAGGGAGGAAGGGGAGGGGAGACTCCAGAGACTGTGTGGTTTTTCTGAGTTACAACTGAGCTTAAACCACAACAGATGTGTTAGGTTTAGTAATAATCACATTTTCAAATGCATTGAGAAAAAGTAGTTCCACTACATATCACTGCAGTGTGTCTGTGTTATCAAGTGCTATAATCTTATTTTCTTTTATTCTAATAACATTTGTATTTGTATTTATCTGAAAGCAGTGTGGCTTTTTTTTCCTATTCTTGCAAGGATTTAATATCTGAGAGGCATCTTAGGTTGCATTTTAAATAAAACCTCTGCCACTGAATGATGACAGTTTACCACATATTAGTAACTCTAGCAAGGTGTTTCTTATCCTGCAATAAAAGGAAGCTACATTTTCAACTTTCAGACATAACTGTATTTTAAAATATTTATTGCAAAGTTTTATCCTGTTTCCAGCTGGGATAGAGTCAATTTTCTTTATAGTAGCTCATACAGTGCTGTGGTTTGGATTTAGTCTGGCAATAACACTGATAACACCCTGCTATTTAGTTGTTGTTAAATAGGGCTCACCCTGTAGAGTCTCCTTCCCAGTAGATACTCAAGAGCCATCTGGACACAGTCGTGAGAAATGTGCTCTAGGTGACCGTGCTTGGGCAGGGAGATTGGACTACATGATCTAGACAGTCCTATCCAACCTCAACCGTTCTCTGAATCTGTGATTCAATTCATGGTCTAACAGACAGAAATCGCTCACCTTAAGTATGTGTCATGGCTTAAGGCCCTCACTCAGTTTTGCTCACTCACTCCCCCCCTTTTTCTTCCCCAGTCCCAGGGGGATGGGGAGGAGAATCGAAATAATGCAACTCCCACAGGTTGAGATAAGAACAGTTTAGTAACTAAGGTATAACACAAAT